>ONZH01014612.1:0-141895 GCA_900303285.1 Rhinella marina
ATAGTGATCCCCAAAGTCCCAATAGAAATTATTAGTGCCACCAGTAGAGCCAATGTCCCCATAATGCCCTCATAACCTGTGCCAATGCCCCCTACTGTGTGCCCAAAAAAACCCTCTTAGTGCCTCCTGTTGAGCCGCATAGTACCCTATAATTTGTGCCAGTATAAAATACTCCTATATAGTGCCCCCATAGTGCTCCTCCCCTTGGTGCCTGACGTAATGTGCGAGTATAAAATGCCCCCATAATGTGTGCCAGTATAATGCCCTGTATAATGACCCCAATAGTGCTCCTCTCTTCCCTTTCTCCATAGTGTCCTCCATGTATGCCAGTATATAAGATAGGGCCCCTATAGTTCTCCTCCTCCTCCACAGTGCCACCATGTGTGCCAGTGTATAAGATAGGGCATCAAGTAGATGCCCCTATAGTAAATCCCCCTTCTCCATAGTGCCCCTAATGTGTGCCAGTATATAAGATAGGGCCTCCATAGTGCCCCTAATGTGTGCCAGTAATAAGATAGGGCCCCCATAGTGCCCCTATGTATGCCAGGATATGAAATAGTGCCCCCATAGTGCTCTTCCACCTTCATAGTGCCCCTATGTGTGCCAGTATTTAAAATAGTGCGCCCCATAGTGCTCCTCCCCCTCCATGTGTGCCAGTATATATATAGGGCCCCCATAGTGATCCTCCTCCTCCTCCATAGAGCCCCCTATGTGTGCCAATATATAAAGGGCCCCCATAGTGCTCCTCCCCCTCCATAGTGCCCCCTCATGTGTGCCAGTAAATAAAATAGTGCCCCCATAGTGCTCCTCCCCCTCCATAGTGCCCCCATATGTGCCAATATATAAAATAGTGCCCCTCATAATGCTCCCCCCCTCCATAGTGGCCCCACTATGTGCCAATATATAAAATAGTGCCCCCCATAGTGCTCCTCCCCCTCCATAGTGGCCCCATTATGTGCCAATCCCCTCCTTAGTGACCCCACTATGTGCCAATATATAAAATAGTGCCCCCCATAGTGCTCCTCCCCCTCCATAGAGGCCCCACTATGTGCCAATATATAAAATACTGCCCCCCATAGTGCTCCTCCCCCTCCACAGTGGCCACACTATGTGCCAATATATAAAATTGTGCCCCCCATAGTACCAACATAAAAAATAGTGCTCTTCCAGCTCCATAGTGCCCCCACTGTGTGCCAGGGCCCTTGGCCTCTTCCAGCCTGTGTCCAACGCTGCACGGCTCAGGCAGCGCGATGACAGACAGCGATACAGATTAATATAGAGATGAGCGCTTCTACAATGGAAGCGCTCATCTCTTCCTACCGCGGGCAAGAAGGGCCCCCCTCCGGTCCTGGGCCCCTGTGTGTGTCAGTATGCAGGATGCCAATGTATTGGTAAAGAGAGAAGCTGAAGACATCTTCTTGGCAAAATCTGCAGAGCTGAATTGTGGATGGGAGGAGTCATCATGGTGGTCTGAACCAGATGGGGAAGAACTCAGAAAGAGACGTCACCTGTAAATCGCTAAATGGAAATGATTATTCTGCTACTGACTGTGTATGATGAGTGTTGTAGTCACCTGGATGATCTACAGCTGATGATGGGTGGTAGCATGCTGTTTTGCACAACAACAACTCCCAGCATCCCTTTACACTTGTTCAGGCCATACTGGGAGCTGTGGTTTCACACTGTACGAGGTCATATGGCGAGGGCTGACCTGACTACTCAGATGTTATCTGTACTGAACTTTTAAAATCTGGTGCTGTATTTATGTAGAGAACTTGGTTCTGGTGATGTATTTATGTAGAGAACTTGGTTCTGGTGATGTATTTATGCAGAGAACTTGGTTCTGGTGATGTATTTATGTAGAGAACTTGGTTCTGGTGCTGTATTTGACATATGGGTTTTGTTATGGTGCTATATTTCTTGTTGATTTTGTTGCTGTATTTGACATATGGGCCTGGTTCTGGTGCTGTATTCATGCATTGAACTTGTTTCTGGTTCTGTGTTTGACTTATAGGTTTGGTTCTGGTGCTGTATTCATGCAGTAAACTTGGTTCTGGTGCTGTGTTTGACTTCTAGGTTTGGTTCTGGTGCTGTGTGTATGTAGTGATCTTGGTTCTTGCTCTGTATTTGTGTATTAAACATACATCTGATGCTATACGTCTAATACTATCCATTCACATTTGCGCTTGGGTCACTGTCACAGATTCTGTCAAAAAGACCGTACAGAAAAGTTCTGCATGCAAGACCTTTTTGTCCGGTAAAGGAGCAGCATCCTGAGCAGACCCCATAATAGTTAAAGAAGAACTCCCGACAAAAATTTTATTCCATGTCCTGCTAGAAATGTACATGATATAATCTGTAGTGAATGTCATTTTTTTACCAGTGTCTGAATTTTTGACTTATATCATCCTGAAGTTTCTTATCTGTGTCATGTGACCAGCAATTAGACCCACCAACTCACACAGCACCTTATGTGTGGACAGGAAGTCTAATTTTCTATGCATTCCTATGAGAGCCTCACTTTGAGTCTCATAGGAATCAATAGAGAAGTGACTGGCTTGCTGTCCTGGGTCAGTTGGAGGTCAGGGAGTTGGTCACATGACCCAGCTACAATAAGAAGAGAGTGGAAACTCTCAATTTCAGCCTCTGATAAGAAAATGACATTCACTACAGATTATATCATGCACAGGGGCGTAGCAATAGGGGAAGCAGGGGAAGCAGCTGCTTTGGGGCCCAGACCCACAAGGGGCCCCCTCAGGAGGGAGACTAAAAGATTTTATTGTCAGGCCCCCCTCAACAGTATTATACAATGACATTATATACAGTGACACTATAGAAAGCGGATGGAGTGGCTGTCAGGCCTTGTCTGGGAGAGCTCAATCTTGACCAGCCACAAGAGTGAGGGTTGCATGTGAGTTCGGGGTTGCCAGGAAGTTTCTGGGGGGGGGGGCATTCAAAAATTTGCTGTGGGGCCCAGTTAGTTGTAGTTACGCCACTGATCATGCACCTTTCTAACAGGTCAGAGAATAAAAATGTTTGCGGGAGTTCTTCTTTAATGGAGTCTCTTCAGTTCAGGAGTTGGTAAATCTGGTCCCTCTAATGATCAAGTGGTTGCTATGGACTCAGCCATGTCCTGTATCTGGGATCCAACATGAAAACACAACCAGCTGCCGCCTTTTAACGATTTAAAGCCCTTTTACCTATGCCGCCTTTATGGTAGACGGAGTTAAACAGGTTAAGGGTGGGCCGCTACACACGGGCCAGTGCTGTGTGCTTGCCCCCCAGGCCAAAATTTGCCAGCCAGCCCCTGGTCCCGCCGGATAAATTGTAAAATTATATCAAGAATAAAGAAATGAATCAAGGGCACTGTACTATCTGGATCGTAATAGAATAACTGTGTGTAATGGTGTACAATTGTCACCTTCTAAGGACAACCTTTTGGTTATAAACCTGGAAAATACAATGTTGTAGGAGACTACAATATTGTAGGAAGCTCACAATTTATTATTAGTACTCAAAACATTTTCTAAAAAGAAAAATACATATAGGTAAAAAAATATATACATAAAAACATTAACTAAAAAAGGAGATAAAAACAAATGGTGTCGATTACAACAATGGCAAATCACATTAGTACATTAGTAGTATCCCTGGGTACGCTTATATATAGAGACGATTGGTCTGTCATATACAAGTGCATCTCAATAAATTAGAATATCATTGAAAAGTTTTTTTTTTCAGTAATTCAATTAAAAAAGTGAAACACATATATTATATAGAGTCATTACAAACAGAGTGAACTTTTTCAAGTGTTTAGTTATATGAATGTTGATGATTATGGCTTAAAGCTAAGGAAAACCCAAAAGTCATTATCTCAGAAAATTAGAATATTATATGAGACCAACTGTAATTTTTTTTTAAACTCAGAAATGTTGGTCAAATGAAAAGTATGTACAGTAAATGCACTCAAGACTTGGTTGGGTCTCCTTTTGCATGAATGACTGCATCAATGTGGCGTGGCATGGAGGCGATCATCCTGTGGCACTGCAGAGGTGTTATGGAAGCCAGGTTGCTTTGATAGTGGCCTTCAGCTCGTCTACATTGTTGGGTCTGGTGTCTCTCATCTTCCTCTTGACAATACCCCATAGATTCTCTATGGGGTTAAGGTCAGGCGAGTTTGCTGACCAATCAAGCACAGTGATACTGCGGTTATTAAACCAGGTATTGGTACTTTTGGCAGTGTGGACAGGGGCCAAGTCCTACTAGAAAATAAAAATTTAATCTCCAAAAAGCTTGTTGGCAGAGGGAAGCATGAACTGCTGTAATATTTTCTGGTAGACTGCTGCACTGACTTTGGTCTTAATAAAACACAGTCGACCTACACCAGCAGATGACATGGCTCCCCAAACCATCACTGATTGTGGAAACTTCACACTAGACCTCAAGCAGCTTGGATTGAGGGCCTCTCCACTCTTCCTCCAGACTCTGGGACCTTGAATTCCAAATGAAATGCAACATTTACTTTCATCTTAGAACAGCTCCTTTGACCACTGAGCAGTAGTCCAGTTCTTTTTTTCCTTGGCCCAGGTAAGACGCTTTTGGCGTTGTCTATTGGTCATGAATGGCTTGACACATGGAATGCGACACTTGTAGCCCATGTCCTGGATACGTCTGTGTGTGGTGGCTCTTGAAGCACTGACTCCAGCAGCAGTCCACTCCTTGTGAACCCCCCTCCACATTTAGGAAAGGCCTTTTCTTAACAATCTTATCAAGGCTGCGGTTCTCCCTGTTGCTTGTGCACCTTTTTCTACCACCCTTTTTCCTTCCACTCAACTTTCCATTAATATGCTTTGATACAGCACTCTGTGAACAGCCAGCTTCTTTAGCAATGACCTTTTGTGGCTTACCCTCCTTGTGGAGGGTGTCAATGACAGCCTTCTGGACATTTTTCAAGTCAGCAGAGTTCCCCATGATTGTGTCGCCTACTGAACCAGACTAAGGGACCTTTTTAAAGGTTTAGGAAGCCTTTGCAGGTGTTTTGGGTTAATTATTGTAATTTTATAAGATAATGAATTTTGGGTTTTCCTTTGCTATAAGCCATAATCATTAACATAAATAAACACTTAAAAGGTTCACTCTGTTTGTAATGACTCTATATAAGTATTTCACTTTTTGAACTGAATTACTGAAAAAAAAAAACTTTTTGATGATATTCTAATATATTGAGATGCACTTGTAGTATGAATATTGTCCATGTTACACCAAGCTCATAAACTGACGTTTTAGTTAAAGTTAATTAGTGCTCACTATTGCGTACTCCTTTAAAAAGCACTTGGAAAATACTTGCTGTTGCCCACTCCTCAAAAAAATATAATAGATTGTTAGTAGGGTATTGAAGTCACATTTAGTATAACAACTAAATGTGACTGCAATACTCTACTAACAATCTATTATATTTTTTTGAGGAGTGGGCAACAGCAAGTATTTTCCAAGTGCTTTTTAAAGGAGTACGCAATAGTGAGCACTAATTAACATTAACTAAAACGTTAGTTAGTCTGCCATTATACTTTCTTTACAACTCTATATAACTTTCAGGTCAATCTGAATATATACTTTGCATAATTCCGAGTTGATAGCACCATACAGTTGGCAAAATTATGGCGTTATTGATGTTCCATCTGGTTAATGTTAATGTTAGTAATCCGTCTGGTTGTATATACCAGTAGCTGTTAGTATATATAGAGCGATGATAATCACTATGTCAGTACTCAGATGGTATATGGAGTGGAGCGTCAGTAATTGTTATATCCGTGCTTGAATCATATAGAGCATGAGTAGTTGTTATATCCGTGCTTGAATCATATAGAGCATATATGGCATGAACAACTCTACTGTACAGTAATATATGTTATGTTACCAATCCACGGTAAGCAGGGATGTTTTACTCCAAACTGGACCGCAATGTATTTAGATGGCGTGCGGGGTCTGCCGTGGTGTCTCAAGTGGCTCACCACGTGATGGACCTCGTGACTGTAGTGCGATCACGTGCTCCACAGGTCCTAAAAGGTAATTTATTTCCCCAGGTCCTAAAAGGAAGATACAACTGGTACTTTGCGAGTCCTTTGGCAACTTTTCAATTGAACTTTTGTTTCAAGAGTTGATAGGTGTCACTTCATAGACATCATTAAATATCAATAGGTGTCGACAGCATCTCTTATGGCGCCATATTTAATACCAGAAACTCCTTATATCATACTCGTTTCGGAGTGTCTCACTCCTTCTTCAGTGGTACCACTGCACTGAAGAAGGAGTGAGACACTCTTAAAACGCATATGGTATAAGGAGTTTCTGGTATTAAACTTGGCGCCATGAGATGCTGTCGACACCTATTGATATTTAATGATGTCTATGAAGTGACACCTAGTTCAATTGAAAAGTTGCCAAAGTGCTCGCAAAGTACCAGTTGTATCTTCCTTTTAGGACCTGGAGAAATACATTACCTTTTAGGACCAGCGGAGCACGTGATCACACTAGAGTCACGAGGTCCATCACGTGGTGAGCCACGTGGGACGCCACGGCAGACCCCGCACGCAATCTAAATACATTGCGGTCCAGTTTGGAGTAAAGCATCCCTGCTTACCATGGATTGGTAACATAACATATATTACTGTACAGTAGAGTTGTTCATGCCATATATGCTCTATATGATTCAAGCACGGATATAACAACTACTCATGCTCTATATGATTCAAGCACGGATATAACAATTACTGACGCTCCACTCCATATACCATCTGAGTACTGACATAGTGATTATCATCGCTCTATATATACTAACAGCTACTGGTATATACAACCAGACGGAGTACTAACATTAACCAGATGGAACATCAATAACACCATAATTTTGCCACCTGTATGGTGCTATCAACTCGGAAATATGCAAAGTATATATTCAGATTGACTTGAAAGTTATAGAGTTGTAAAGAAAGTATTATAGCAGACATAACAACTAAATGTGACTGCAATACCCTACTAACAATCTATTATATTTTTTTGAGGAGTGGGCAACAGCAAGTATTTTCCAAGTGCTTTTTAAAGGAGTACGCAATAGTGAGCACTAATTAACTTTAACTAAAACGTCAGTTTATGAGCTTGGTGTAACATGGACAATATTTATACTATATGACAGACCAATTGTCTCAATATATAAGGATACCCAGGGACACTACTAATGTACTAATGTGATTTGCCATTGTTGATAGGGAAAAAGTCCCATCTAGCTGGAGAGGTGGGTATTGTGCGGGGTAATGGGTGTATGTTCTGCATCACCACTTCACGAGCCCTATTGGTGGGGGTTATTGTGTATGTTCCCACTGTATGAAGCATAGGGGTGTGGATGTTAACCACTATCTCAAATAGGATACTCCCTACTACGTGTTGGTGAGGAACTGTTCGCAATAGTAAGCGGCAGTAGGAAGAAGCTGCATGTGAACTAGTCTTCCACATTATACAGTTGGCGCAGGTTTTGCGTCTGGGCTATGCAGTATTCGGAGAGGTACACCGGCAAGGCAGGGATCCAGTTGCTGGAGACCCTGCTATTGTACCTAGTGGGGTTTTTTTTTTGTTCTGTTAGGTAGCAGTACTGATTGAGTCTCACAGACCTCCCCTGGGATCACCAGCGATGCCTACCGTGATGCTAGTGTCACGTTCTGGTGTGGAGGGGAAAACCACACCAAGCGTAGGAGGGAAGGGGATGAGGTCAGGAAACAAGTAAAGGGAAAAGGTCACCTCCTGCCGGAAACCCTGACACCAATCCTGACTGACTTACAGTATGAACAGGCCTCAAAGGTAGGCGAGTTCATACACAGGAAGCTAAATTAAACTGACCCTATAGGACCCTGCAACTACTGTCAGGGCTGAGTCTACCCGTTCCTCCAAAAGGAAGGACGAACGGGAGTCTCCAAAAGGCCAAATAACACAACAGGGAAAAGCAGGGTAAACACAAAAGGGAAAGTGGACACTTATCTTTAAGAAATGGAAGCAACCGGATCTCAGGAGAGAAACACACCAATCCACCAGAATGTCCACAGAAACTATAAACCGCAAGTAACTGTGGTAGAAGCAGGAATAAATAGGGGAAGGACAATTACCACACCCACAACAGCAGAGGGGGAGTTTTGTGGTAAACAGCAACAACACAAAAAGGAAAACATGTCAGATTATGTCACATGTGCAAGCCTAGCCGACTTTCTGCAATGTGTTGCAGGAATGACCATGACAGCTAGGCAGTGCATTGGGAGAACAGGTGGACCTCTCCGCACTCCGCTAGTTACAGTTCAGCCAGTAGTTTACCTCGCCTGATACAGAATACATAGAATGCCTAAGAATATGCCACTTGATGACAGGCCATCTCCCAAAAGACTTAAAGGGAATCTGTCACTAGCAACCTCCCTATCCAACCGTTTGCATAGACACGTAGCTGTGGTTCTCCTGATTAAAACATTTTTCTCCTTTGTTGATACAAGGCTCTGTTCCTAAGTTGATACTTCTTAATATGAAAATTAGGTCTTTAGTCCAATGAGGGCATCATCATTGCTCTTGTTGCACCCAACCTTCGCTCCTTTCTTTGGTCAGCCACTCCCTTTCTGGTTTGATTGACAGGGCCAGGCAGTGACAAAGCCATATACCCAGTAAGGTGGCATACAAAGAACTCACAGGGCCTCATAGTAAAAATCAGATCCACCTACTCTTAAAAAATGTGCAGTCAAAGGCTTACAGTGAATGTCTGTTTCTGTTTCCTCTGCTGTGGCTCTGTCCTTCCCTCTATGATCTGTTACTGACATGTTCACAAGGAACAGAAGGGCATAAGTCAATAAGTGATACTGAGAAGAGCAGGTGACTGCTGCCATTTATACCCAGTGCTGCTCTGTGATTGGTAAAAATCAGTGGAAGCTTTATGACATCACAGTCGGCATGGCTATTACCTCATGAGTGGTTCTATTTGGTTCTTCTGCATGGAATGCTTTCTGATTGGTGAAAATCCAAGGGAGCTTTATGGCATCATAGTAAGGAAGAACCTTGGCTGTTATTGAATGGCCAACAGTTTTGCCCTCTGATTGGTGGAAATTCAAGCCAGCATAAAAGATATGTGCAATCAGAAAATGACCTTAAAAGTTTTTAAGTTAAAGAAGAACTCCCGCAAAAAATTTTATTCCATGTCCTGCTAGAAATGTACATGATGTAATCTGTAGTGAATGTCATTTTCTTACCAGTAGCTGAGTTTTTGAGTTATATCATCCTGAAGTTTCTTATCTGTGTCATGTGACTAGGAATTAGACCCACCAACTCACACAGCACCTTATGTGTGCACAGGAAGTCTAATTTTCTCACTTTCAGTCTCATAGGAATGAATAGAGAAGTGACTGGCTTGCTGTCCTGGGTCAGTTGGAGGTCAGGGAGTTGGTCACATGACTCAGCTACAATAAGAAGAGAGTGGAAACTCTCAATTTCAGCATCTGATAAGAAAATGATATTCACTACAGATTATATCATGCACCTTTCTAACAGGTCAGAGAATAAAATTTTTTGCGGGAGTTCTTCTTTAAACATATTTTAAATGACTTTTTATGTTATTTTTAATTTTCCATTTCACAATTTATGTTTAAAAACATATTATGAAACCCTACTGTTTTTGCACTGGCCACTAAGTCTAATAACAGGTGCTACTTCTTCGTAGAGAACACTTTTCAGCAGTTACCTCATTATCATCGCAGGCAGGATTACAATGACACATACTTCATATTACCTCTATATATACCCACAATGACAAAGTGAAAACAGACTCAAAAACTTTTGCAAATTTATTAAAACAGAAAAACTAAACGTTCACATGGACATAAGGAGGAAAGAACTACCTCTCAAAGTCAGGGAGAAGGAGACGCCCCCTGAGAAACATAACCATCTCCTCCTCACTGTACCGATGCTACTAATTAGTATACAGGGCAGCTTAATCCCTGCCACGTCACATATTATGAGATCCAGTGGGCACGTGGCACTATCCAGCTATGCCGTATCCAGAAAACTCTGGCAGGCAGTTCTCTGCGAGAACTGCCTGCCATATTTCTTTGACGCATATGTGAAAGTAGCCTTAAAAGGAACCTGTCATCAATTTTATACTGACCTCACTGAGGGCAGCACAAATTAGTGACAGAAATGCTGATTTCAGCGGTGTGTCACTCATAAGCTAAAAGTAAGTGGTTGCCAAGAACCAGCATCATAATCATTGCAGCCCAGGCCTTGAAAAAAGTCAAATCTACCTGAGAAGAGTCATGGTTATTCCTAATCTCCTGCTCTCCCCGCCCATCTGCTGATGATTGGCAGTTCTCTCCTAGAGAGAAAGGGAGAAAACTAGGTAGAAGTTCAGTCATCAGCAGGTGGGCAGGGAGAGCAGGAATTCATTAATAACCATGACTCTTCTCAGGTGGCCGGGACTCTTTTCCAGGCCCAGTCTCCAGTGATTGTGATGTTGGTTCTCAGCAACCACTTACTTTTTACTTATAAATGACAGACCGCTGAAATCAACTCACCTGTCTCTATTTTATTCTGCAGTTAGTATGGACAGCACAAAGTTGATGGCAGTTTCCCTTTAAATGGAAGAAGTTTGGAACAGCCAGCTGGCTTCCTCACCAAACTAAGTAACCAAGAAAAAGTGCCTTGGCTCAGCTCCAAAAATCCTGTATGCAGATGGGAGAAACTTCCAGAAGGTCAACCATCACTGCAGCATTCCTCCAATCTGGGCTTATAGGGGTTGTCTGAGCTTTTAATATTTATAACCTACCCTCAGGATAGGTCATCATATCGGATCCATAACCCGGCACCCCACCGATCAGCTGCATAAGGAGATGGCGTGCGCAGTGTGAATGTGCCGTCTTCCATCTCTCTTCCTGTTTGCTGCTGTTTTGCCATAGACACCAGCAGCAGAAACAGCACAGACAACTTGGTGGTTAATATTTCATTAGTACAGTATTTATTGTGTGGCAGGTGTTTTTAGAGAAATTTATGGCATTGACTGTATAAAGCCCATTTTAAATCTATTTCTACACCATTAGCATGGGTAGAAAATCTGCATGTGATTTCTCTATATCTAAATACACAACACTGTATGAGAAGTTTTAGCCTTATAAATAAATCATTATGAGAATGCAGGAATTTATGAGATTCAAGTATTCTGCTGGCTGTAACGGTTTTCTATATTTCAATAGTTGGCTTATAGCAACCATTTTAGGTCCATGGAGATGTATGCACACTCTGTAAGTTAATTTTGTCATCAGAGAAAATCTATGGATTTGTTTAAGTAATTATAATCATATATTAAGCAACATTTATGAATCATTTTTGCAAAGTAAAACAGTAGAAGTGTGGAAATTAGATATTCAGACAGCTGGATGCAATAGTATGGTGCAAGGATTCTCAGTCCTGAGATTAGGAAATCTTGCAATAGGGGCACAATTATCCTAGGAGGGGCATTAGAAGAGTCTGAGACTTAGGGCTCATTCACACGGCCGCTGCCCGGCCCCCATACGAATTGGGCCGCAATACATGTCTACCGGCTATGTGCACCCCGCATCACAGACCCATTCACTTGAATGGGTCCGCAATCCGGGAGATGCGTTGCGGAACGGAAGCACGGATCAGAAGCCCACGGAAGCACAATGGAAAAAAACATGTTCTTGCGGTGCAGACGGATCACAGACCCATTCAAGTTGAATGGGTCTCGATCCGTCCCGCCTGCCACACAGATGTTGCCCGTGCATTGGGGACCGCAAATTGTGGTTCCCAATGCACTGAACGGCCACACAACGGCCGTGTGCATGAGTCCTTAGGCCTCCTGCATACAACCATGTTCGTATTTTGGTCTGTAAACCACAGATCCCCAAAATACATTTTTCTCACTCCCATCATTAGAAATAACTGTTCTTGTCCACACTAAACACAAGAATAAGGCTCCATTCACACGTCC
Source organism: Rhinella marina (assembly GCA_900303285.1). Classification (NCBI taxonomy): domain Eukaryota; kingdom Metazoa; phylum Chordata; class Amphibia; order Anura; family Bufonidae; genus Rhinella; species Rhinella marina. Next base: position 12,023 of record ONZH01014612.1, read on the forward strand.
TGTTTTTCTTTCCTGATTTGATCCTGATTTTTTCAGGACCCATTGAAATAAATGGATCCAGATCAGGATCAGGATCAAATCAGGAAAGAAAAACAGGACGTGTGAATGGAGCCTAAGGCATGTTCTATAATTTGTAGCACACGGATGTAGACGGCACACAGATCACGCTTGTGTGCCTGAAAGCGTTGTAGTGCAATCCGCAAAAAATGGGAATCGGACACGGATGCAAAATATGGTCATTTGCATGAGCCCTTATACAATTGTTACGGCTAATTCACAAACTTTAACCCCTTAATACCACATGTTTTAGACCTTAAAGGGGTTCTCCAGGACTGAACTAGTGATGATCTATCCTTAAGATATCAATATCAGTAGGGGTCTGGATCCCAACACCCCTGTTAATCAGCCATTTTGCAGTAGCCCCAGAGCCAGAAACAGGCAACGGAACTACAAAACTCCCTCTACTGTGTAGTAGCCGGCTTCTTCGCTCCCATGCAGTCGCCTCTCCTCTCCCTGTGTCAAAATCCAGTTTGACATGGGTAACGTGGCCGCAGTGGTGACGTGCCCCCCTTACATCTCATGATCCAGTGACATGACGCTTCTGGGACACGTCACCGCTGCGGCCAGTCAACAGGATGTTGACACAGGAAAAGGCGGTGGAGTAAAGAAGCCAGAACATAGCAGTGCGGAACAGGCAGGTATACTTCCGTCTGGCCACGTAGAGCGATCTGCCCCAAAGGCCCCAAGGGTAAACAACCTCTTTAAATGGGTTATCCAAGGATAGGTAATCAGTTACTGAGAGTCGGATAAACCCTTTAAAGGGACCTTTCACCGCTCTTTTCTGTTTTAATAGCTTCATGCAACCTCCATGTAATGACAGTTCTGGAGCATCTATTCTTATGGCTCTATGTTGTGCCATTCCTTTATTATATCTACTAGAAGTTATGAATGAATTGCTAGCAGTCTGCAGTAAGGGTACAGAGGAGTGGTAACCAGTAGGGGGTGTGTACCTGCACAGTCTCACTCTATCCAGTTCGTGCTGCCATTTTCAGACTGTGCAGGAACACACCCCCAACTGGTTACCACTCCTCTGTACTCTTACTGCAGACTGCTGGCAATTCATTCATAACTTCTAGCAGGAATAATAAAGGAATGGCACAACATACAGAATAGATGCTCTTGAATTGTTATTACATGGGGAATGCATGAAGCTATTAAAACAGGCATGTCAGGAGCGGTGAAAGGTCCTCTTTAAGGCTAGATTCACACATTGAATAAAAAATGATGACGTTGAATTGCCCTAAAAATCTGCACCAAAATCTGTAATAAAGTCTGCAAGTGTCAGATGCGGATTTCATAGTTGCATTTGCTACAGATTGAGCTGTGGATTTCATTTACTGCGGTAAAAATCCCTAACAGTTCTGCAAAAGACAGGGGATGCTGTGGATCTGAAAACACCTCGCCTAGTAGCCACACTTTTCTGAGTTATTGTGGTTCAGAATTTGCGACTGAAATGCTGCGACCAGTACTTGATCCATCATAATCCTAAGGGTATATGGTCAGACATAGCATAAATGCTGAGGACTGTCCACAGTGTTTACAGCAGAAGCAAAGTGGAGGGAAAAATGTCCAGACCGGAATCTGCACATAAGGTTTAAATCCATAACATTTAAATTTATGCTGGGGATATCTGCTGTGTATTTCACTCTTCGCAATGCAGAGGGTGAAATCTGCAGGAAACAGAAAGCGTTTCCACATTGGAATCTCGGCAAATTGTGTGGGGACCACAGCAGTCACACGATTGTTGCCACTTCTCTATCCTGGGACTAGGGGCTCATGCACACTGTGTTTTTTGTCCGCATCCGATCCATTCCCTTCAATGGGGCCACAAAAGATGCAGGCAGCACACCTGTGTGTTGTCCGCATTCATAGTCCCATACCTTGGCCCTGCAAAAAATATAAAACATGCCCTATATTTTCCGTTTGGAGACAAGGATAGGACATTTCTACAGGAGTTAAAAAATGTATATTGGCATGCACTCAGCCGGGAGTTGATCTTAAAAGGAGAGACAACATAAAGGTCAAATAAGATGTCTCCCAGGGTTGGACTGGGAAATTAAAGTGGCCCCATATTGTAGGCAGGTATAAACTTAAAGGGGTATTCCCATCTCACAAATGTAGTTTGTATAGTTAGATATAGCCATACCAATATTATTACTAATAGAATGTATTTATATAAAATGTACCATTTAGAAGATTTGCCTATTTGTATATCCATTGTCCCACACACATCAGTCAGGCCGTTGCCCCTAGTTACGGCCACCTCGGCCATGTAGTAGTGGTGGTCGGCTTGCTCTTGTTCAAACCCGCTCTGAGGTAACTACTGTATTGTGAACACACATTGCATGAGCATGCACAGACACATCTTAGGGTACTTTCACATCTGCGTTTTGGACGCTACTAAACCAAAACGCAATGGTCAGGATCCGTCCAAAACTCAGACTTTATAAACGGATCCTGCTCCATAGAGATAAATTGATCTTTGAAAAGGATCCGTTTCTCTGCGTTTTGGAAGTGCAGACAAAAATGCTACAACCCTAAGATGTGTCTCCGCATGCTCATGTAATGTGCGTTCACAATACAGCAGTTACCTCACAGCGGGTTTGAACAGGAGCAAGCCGGCCACCACTACTACATGGCCGCGGTGGTCGTAACCAGGGACAACGGCCTGACTGATGTGTGTGGGACAATGGATATACAAATAGGCAAATCTTCTAAACGGTACATTTTATATAAATACATTCTATTAGTAGTAATATTGATATGGCTATATCTAACTATACAAACTACATTTGTGAGATCGGAATACCCCTTTAAATAAGACAGGGCAGCACAAAAGGTAGGGACAACAGAAGTAGACAGGGCCTGCAAAATACCGCCCCCCGCGGAACCAAATACCACAGTGCAGCACAAAACTACTGCCACAGTATTCATCTGTATTCCTGTCCTGAGGACGGTAATACAGTTGAGTTCAGGAGGGCACCTGTGGCCACTGGGCAGGTGCATAAGTACCCGATGCTCCTAGCATTAATTAATGAATGGGCAGCACTGGTGCCTTGCAGTGCTGGGGTCTTAGGCTCAAATCTGACCAAAGAAAACATCTGCATGAAGTTTGTATGTTCTCCCCGTGTTTGTGTGGGTTTCCTGTGGGTATTCTGGTTTCCTCCCACACTCCAGAGACATACTCATAGGGAACCTAGATTGTGAGCCCCACAGGGGACAGCGTGATATAGTAGTGCTATATACGTAAGTGCATAAAATGAATAAATAAATGAGAGCATCAGATCGTTATGTACCTGGCCAGTGATCAAGAGGAGGGCTCGGTTAGTCTCATGGGAAATTTCCCTGTAGGGTCTATAGCCAGTCCTCTCCTGATGTCTCCTTTTTGGAATTCACTCCTGGTTTTGGCTTCCAAAACTGCATGGCCATAACCTAAGGAGGAGCATAACTGGAATGTCCTGTAATCACAGCCAGTCTTCTTTTATGGGTGCCTTTAAACACAGTGACATCCCTGCAGCAAAGATTTCTCCTAAAATTAATGAGTTGCAAAACAAGTCTGGTTAGGCTGGACTGTAACAACGGGGGTGGTAAAAAGGCAGCGCTGTACTCCAGAAAACACAGGGAGGTGAAGAACATTTACTTGACGAAATTCCATGTTCATCCACATGATTTAAAGTGTAAGTGCCATTCCATTTTTATTTGTGTAATGTGTAGGGGCAGTGATGCTGACCATTTTTGTAATATACTTTAATTAATGAAATTGTACATTTCTATTGGAAAAATAGCTGTAAAGTGCCCCATTTTGAGCCTTAGCAACGCTCTCCTGTCTTCTGTTTACATAACACAGTGTTGATCAAGTCTCCACTGTTATGTAAACAGAAGACAGAGGAGCGTTGCTAAGGCTTAAAATGGGCCACTTTAGAGCTGTTTTTCTAATAGAAATGTACAATTTCAGTAACTAAAGTATATTACAAAAATGTTTAGTAACACTGCCCCTACACATTACATATATAAAAGTTAAATGGCAGTTACACTTTATGTGTTGTGTACAGGCACAGTAACGTGTACAGGCATGATATACCATTTTACAGGACAATCCTGCAAAAAAAGAGGATTAGGGAGTATTACTGTATGTACAGTATGTACAAGAGTCATACGTACCTCAGGCACAATGTGAACAGGTTTTGTACAGTATATAGAGGCAGGAAAATCGCACAAACATGGTAACTAGTAGTTGTAGTAATGAATACAGGTATAGCAATGTACACAGATACAGTTGTGTGTACAGGAATGAATTAATAGCTGGCTGAAGAAGAGGGATGGCAGCAGTAAGTAGAAATATAATGAAGGTGTGTACTAATCCTTGACTCATGTCAGAGCAGGCAAGGATGTCATTAGTGCTTCAATATGAGTACAGTACCTAAGGCTACGTTCACACAACAGTAACCAAACTAAGTCAATGGGGCCGTTTTTAAAGGCAAGAGAACAGCGGCCATTAAAAAATTGCACGTCCTATTTTTGGCGGTTGAAACTGTATAGACGGGGGTGCACCCATATCATAGCCTTTAAAAAACGGCTACCAGGGTCTTTCAAGAAAAAATAATAATAATTATATTATTATAATAATTAAAAAAAAAAAACCCTCACCTCTTCTACTTGTAGGTACATTCACTCCATGAACTTGCTATTCACGGAGCGCAGGAGGACCTGCAGTCCTAGCGCTGTGACGTCATGACGCTGGAAACATTAGGTCCTGATGTAACCATTGAATAACGAGGGTATTGAGGAGCAAGTGTCCCCACGTGTGGAAGAGGTAAAAATGGACTGACAGTAAAAAAAAATGGTTGAAAAATGGCCAGAAAAAACTGACAGAGTGGCCGTTATTTTATGAATGTAGACTAAATCCATGTTCCCAGGTGGCGGTGTGTACAGTATGTTATACTGAACCCCATTGTCATCTGGTGGGAAAAAAAATAATCCATGTGGATTTAGGGCAAACTGCACATTTCTTCTGGATTTTGTACTCTGGGTGAAATTAGCTGCACAAATTGCTTGTGAAATATATACAATAACATATGTGTCCAGAAACAGTAATAATCATATACTGATAAGTATACACTACATATGAGTGTGCAAATATGGGAACATGTAAAGGTGCATATAGTAAATGTACCCATAAGATTGTGTGTAGATATGGTAACATGTATAGGTGTATATAGTAAGTATATAGATAGGTGTGTGTGTATGGTAATGTGTATAGGTGTACAGTCATGGCCAAAAGTTTTGAGAATGATACAAATATAAATTTTTACAAAGTCTACTGCTTCAGTTTTTATAATGGCAATTTGCATATACTCCAGAATGTTATAAAGAGTGATCAGCTTAACAGCAATTACTTGCAAAGTCAATATTTGCCTAGAAAATGAACTTTATCCCCCAAAACACATTTCAACATCATTGCAGCCCTGCCTTAAAAGGACCAGCTAACATCGTTTCAGTGATTGCTCCATTAACACAGGTGTGGGTGTTGATGAGGACAGGGCTGGAGATCAATCTGTCATGATTAAGTAAGAATGACACCACTGGACACTTTAAAAGGAGGCTGGTGCTTGGCATCATTGTTTCTCTTCTGTTAACCATGGTTATCTCTAAAGAAACACGTGCAGTCATTATTGCACTGCACAAAAATGGCCTAACAGGGAAGAGTATCGCAGCTAGAAAGATTGCACCTCAGTCAACAATCTATCGCATCATCAAGAACTTCAAGGAGAGAGGTTCCATTGTTGCCAAAAAGGCTCCAGGGCGCCCAAGAAAGACCAGCAAGTGCCAGGACCGTCTCTTAAAAGTATTTCAGCTGCGGGATCGGGCTACCAGCAGTGCAGAGCTTGCTCAGGAATGGCAGCAGGCAGGTGTGAGTGCATCTGCACGCACTGTGAGGCGGAGACTCTTGGAGCAAGGCCTGGTCTCAAGAAGGGCAGCAAAGAAGCCACTTCTCTCCAGAAAAAAACATCAGGGACAGACTGATATTCTGCAAAAGGTACAGGGAGTGGACTGCTGAGGACTGGGGTAAAGTCATTTTCTCTGATGAATCCCCTTTTCGATTGTTTGGGACATCTGGAAAACAGCTTATTCGGAGAAGACGAGGTGAGCGCTACCACCAGTCTTGTCTCATGCCAACTGTAAAGCATCCTGAAACCATTCATGTGTGGGGTTGCTTCTCAGCCAAGGGAATCGGCTCTCTCACAGTCTTGCCTAAAAACACAGCCATGATTAAAGAATGGTACCAGAATGTCCTCCGAGAGCAACTTCTCCCAACCGTCCAAGAGCAGTTTGGCGATCAACAATGCCTTTTCCAGCATGATGGAGCACCTTGCCATAAAGCAAAGGTGATAACTAAATGGCTCAGGGAACAAAACATAGAGATTTTGGGTCCATGGCCTGGAAACTCCCCAGATCTTAATCCCATTGAGAACTTGTGGTCAATCATCAAGAGACGGGTGGACAAACAAAAACCTACAAATTCTGACAAAATGCAAGCATTGATTGTGCAAGAATGGACTGCTATCAGTCAGGATTTGGTCCAGAAGTTGATTGAGAGCATGCCAGGGAGAATTGCAGAGGTCCTGAAGAAGAAGGGTCAACACTGCAAATATTGACTTGCTGCATTAACTCATTCTAACTGTCAATATAAGCTTTTGTTACTCATAATATGATTGCAATTATATTTCTGTATGTGATAAAAACATCTGACAAACACACATAAAAACCAGAGGGCAGCAGATCATGTGAAAATATAATATTTGTGTCATTCTCAAAACTTTTGGCCATGACTGTATATAGTAAGTATATACTGTAGATATGAGTGTGTAGGTATAACATGTATAGTTATAAACCATAGGTTAATTCAATTTAATATAATTCATAGACTATACTATACACCAGCATTTCTGAATAAGATAAGGAAGGGTGGAAATTATAGTTGTAAAAAATGTGGGGAAATGGAGGCAGGATGGCTCCACATGCTGTGGTCATGTGGAGCAGTGTTAGAACTCTGGAGGAAAGTTTGGGAGTACATATCATGTATGGGGGATGTTTTACCCCCCTTGGTCCCAGCGATGGCAATATTGGGGGACGATTCGGGAATAAAAACAGATAAAGTTAATAGGGGGAAAATAATTAGAGCTATATTTATAGCCAAATTGTTGATTGTTAGACACTGGATTCTGCCTGACCCTCCAGGATTTAAGGAATGGGAAAATCTGTACCTTTTCTATGAAGATATGAATGGGTAAGGGAAGGCTTTTTTTTTTTTTTCTCTATTTTAGCGGCCAGGGCTGGGAGGGGGGATTGGGGAATAGATAATTGCATTTGTGAATTGTATATGTATGATTTGTAATGAAGCCTATTTCGTAAAAATAAAAGTTAAGAAAAAAAAAACAAAACTAATTTTCATATATATTTTGATCGATGGCCCTTAGACAACTGAGCAGATGGTATGCCCATCCCCAAATAATTGTATATCAAATTTATTTCTTACATAATAAAAAGTATTTCTGTAATATAACTACAGATTCATATTTTTGACCAATCATTTTGCATATTAAAGAGGTATAAACGGTAACATGTATAGTTGTATATAGTAATTATATGCTGTAGATGAGTGTGTAGGTATAAGATTGTGTGTATGTATGGTAATATGTATAAGTATATAGTAATTATATACTGTAGATATGAGTGTGTAGGTACATATAAGATTGTGTGTAGGTATGGTAACATGTATAGGTGTATATAGTAATTATATGCTGTTGATGAGTGTGTAGGTATGGTAACATGTATAGGTGTATATAGTAATTATATGCTGTAGATGAGTGTGTAGGTATGGTAACATGTATAGTTGTATATAGTAATTATATGCTGTAGATGAGTGTGTAGGTATGGTAACATGTATAGGTGTATATAGTAATTATATGCTGTAGATGAGTGTGTAGGTATGGTAACATGTATAGGTGTATATAGTAATTATATGCTGTAGATGAGTGTGTAGGTATGGTAACATGTATAGGTGTATATAGTAATTATATGCTGTAGATATGAGTGTGTAGGTATGGTAACATGTATAGGTGTATATAGTAATTATATGCTGTAGATGAGTGTGTAGGTATAAGATTGTGTGTATGTATGGTAATGACAGATATTCAGCCCACAGATATAACGTGTGTGGAGCCCGGTTACAGCACTGTATACAAGTACAGGCTATGTCCAGGGCTCGGTAGTTTTATGTCCTCGGACACACTGGGCTCCTTACTGCCCTCATACACACACGGTGCACATCACGTTATTAACCCCTGCAGTACACAGGACCTCAGCTCCGCCACATCGCAGGGTAGGACGTCAAGGCAGAGGACTGGGACCCCAAATTGCCAAACCTCGGGGGGCGTGGCTGCTCCTAATACCCAGTTCTCTGACATCACCACACTCCCTTCGCTGGGCCGTACAATGTATGACGCGTCCTTAGCACATGGGAACCCCGCCCCTTCCTGTAAGCTCCGCCTCTCGGTGGTTACAATTTGAAGCCGCTGGACGGAGTTGTGGAGCGGTGGCCGGGACTGAGGCAGCGGGACGCGGTGTGACGTGATTGGTGTCTCCTCCAGGATGAGCTGCACTGGGCGCTGAGTCCCTACCAGGACTGGAGAGCACTCTGCGGAAGTCCCGGAGCTCTGCTATTTGAGGAGGGGGGGGAGACTTGTGCCCCGGCGCTTTTCCTGTACTGAGTGCAGCAGGAACTCCCTGCCTGGGTCGGATAGGTGCAGCCCTCATGGGGCGGAAAGTTGGAGCTGTCAGAGTGTGACCTGTGGAGCATGAGCATGTGACCCTGGTGCCCGGGGCAGGTGTGACGAGAGGGCACTGCCTGGCATGCTGCTGTGAGTGTGAAGCGGACGCCGAGGAGCTGTGTGTTTGGACTGGAAGATGAAGCTGAGCCGGCAGATAACGGTGCTGGGCAGCGCTGTATTCTGTGTGGTCATCTTCTCCTTGTATCTCATGCTGGACCGGGGGCAGTTTGACCAACCTAAGGGCCCCCGCAGAGAAGTAGCCTTCCCAAAGGTGAGACGTTCCCCCTTCTGATCCCATGGGTGCTGCTGGGGGGGTTATCTAGAGATAGGTGTTATGTCATTGAGGTGTCAGCAGAGGTGCCCCCCACTGATGCAGATCTACACTGGGCTGGTGTCATCTATTCTTCTAAAGTCATGTGTTGCCCAAGTTATTTCCAAGCAGAGCTGAAGGGGCTGTGGATATGTGCCTAGTGCCATTCCTTCTTGTGGGGGTCACAGCTGGTGAACAAAACGCCTCAGGGTAGTCAAGAAGTAACATCACCAAACAGACCAGAAGACCTCACTGATACTGAGAAAGCTCCATGTGTGGCCTGCTCCCCACATGAACCCCCATGGTGGACATCCTGTGCTTTTATAGAAACCCCCTCTAAGGCTGATACTTTACCTAATATATTTTCCTTGCTTGATGGTCTGTGAGGCTCATTCCACGCACAGTTCTACACTGAACTTTACTCACCAATATCTTAAAGATGTTTTTGCTGTTACCATTTATTATTTTGTCTAATGAAATTTGCCCCCATTACCCCTCAGCATGGAGCACAGGGCTGAACTGTTGTCTCCTGAAGGTTGTGGGACAGCTGGTGTCTACTCAGTTCTGGCTCCAAAAGGCACTTGTCATGATAACCTACTAAAACTGCTGACCTGGCAAATTCAGAGTATACGGTACCTATAAGAGGTCCTACCCTATGAGCCTGCCCCTGTAGGACTAGTGTCCTTTATTGTCAGCTGTCAGCCCACACTGGCCTGTCAGTGATGAGGTCTTTGTGGAGTTGCAAGGGTACGGCCACACTGTCAGGTTTCCTGATGCAGTTTTGGCTGCAAAAAGCAGGAGGGAAAGTTGTACCTTTATACTGTTTGTCCTTTAACAAACTACTTCTGAATTTGGCTTCCAAAACTGCATCAGGAAACCTGACTGTGTGGCCGTGCCCTTCAACTCCACATAGACCTCATCACTGCCAGGTGGAAGGTGTCCAGTTTGGTCTCACAGGTGACAGCCTGTGCAGGTCCATGGGCTAGGACTTCTTATGAGTACAGGCAGGCACGTCTATGTACTTGTTTGGTGGTCTTACTTTTTTTCCTGGGAAGACTAGTTGATGACCCACAGTGCGGTCTTCACACTTCTCTCTGGGGTTGTCACCCAGCTTCTCCAGATACACTTGAAAATATCTGGATAGAAAGTTTTCAGGACTGGATTGCCTTTTGCTTTATTGCAGGATGAAGTTCTCATTTATTACTTTATTTTCTTGATTATATTCTTATTTTGCTGTTCTAGTTTACGCCTCTGTTTCTAGATGTTTGTTTCTTCTCTCCAGTTGATTTGTTGCTGCAATATGTTCTCCAGAATTTTTTTTTTTCATTTGATCTTTTTGCATGTGTTGTCAGTGGGGGAGATTTCCTAATATTGTCACATCAGACTAACATGTTCCTCAGCATGGCACATTCCCTGCTGAAGTATATGACATAGACTTGGTCCCAAACCTTGTCAGATGTGTTGCTCCACCACCTCTGAAGCCCTGTTCCTACTAAGGTGATGTGTGTCAGAAAGCTGGTGTAAATACATTCAGAAAGCTCCCCAGTGTGTGAACTTTCATGAGTTGGCCTCTGGAGCAGAACAGTATATAATCTGAATGGGCACCATAAGGTGTTTTCTATGTCTTGAAGTAGATGTTACAACCATGAAGTAACATGGATGTGTCTCTTGATACTCAGCGCTCAGGTGCCTCCTCTTCACTGCTGCTGGCTGCTTATCCTGGTTAGAACTGCTCTGCATCTGTAGTAGAAGCAGAAATCTCCCAGTACAAAGCCAATGTATGTTCGCTTGAGCACGAGGCTTGTGGTTTGTAGCCGTTATCTGTGAGCAGAGGGGATTTAAGGATTGCTATTGATTTTGCAGGGTTCTAATATGTGGATGATGGGCATTCCCTTTTGGATTCAGCATGAGCTTGTCGCCCAAAAACAAGCCGAATATTGCATGTGCTCATCTTCGTACTATGCAGACTCTTACAGCTGGCTACGTTGCATCGTTTTTTTGTGAACTGTGACTGTAGAGTATCTTAAAAGGGTTGTTACCCTCCCCAAAAATTTTTTTATTTTTTTTTTTAAACATCATAACCACTTGGTTAGAGTATCTTCACAAATGGCAGATTTTGTTGCAGCTGAGCATCCTTTCCATTCCTAGAACGAGGCTTGCAGAAATCCATGTGCTCTGCTGCCAAAACAACCCCATTCAGATGAATGGAACTGATGTTCAGTCACAGAAATTTCTGCAGCGTGTGAAGGCACCCTAGGGGGGGGGTCAGTGCCTGTGACCTAAACGATCCTGAGAGTGAGCTGACCGCAGATGTGATGGATGTGCTTAAAAGGGAATAGGTCATTTTCTGATGACACATCATTTAAATCACGCTTTTATTTTTAAATTTATGTTCAAAGAATTTTTGATGCTATTTTTAATTTTCCATGTCTCTGCATAAAGAAAAGACCAAAAAAAATGTCAGTTTTGGCACAGGCCACTCAGGCTTGTCACATTTGCGTTAGACTTGAACAGGCTGCAGTACTTTCGTGAGCGCTGCGGCCTCCTCACAATTTAGCAGTTCTGTTCATTGCACAGTGGCTGTTCTTGGTATTGCAGCTTGGCCCCATTCACTTGAATGGGACTGAGCTGAGCCTAGGCCATGTGACCAATGGACATGATGTCACCGGTGCAGGAAGAAGTGAGTGGCCTATTCAAGCAGCTGATTAGCTGGGGGTGCGCCGGAGTTAGTCTCCCACCAATCGGATATTGATGACTTATCCTGAGGTTAGTCCATCAATATCAAAATCCTGGCCAATTAGCAGTAAAAATTAAAGGTGACACATTCTCTCTAAGGCTAAATTAACACTTCCGTGGAGCACGGTCCGTGAAAACCCAGACTGTGCTCCTTCTGAGAGCAGGAGCGCACGGCGTCATTGGTTGCTATGATGCAGTGCGCTTCGTGAGGCCGCCGCTGTACATTGATTCACTCGATACGAGTGTGTACAGTGTATCACTGTACAGCGGCGGCCTCAGGAAGCGCACGGTGTCATAGCAACCAATGACACAGTGCGCTCCTGCCCTCAGAAGGAGCACGGTCCGGGTTTTCATGGACCGTGCTCCACGGATGTGTGAATTCAGGCTAAGGGCTCATTCACAATTGCACCTGAAAATACATATATGGATGTGCAGTATGTTATTTAAAAAAAAAAAAAATTCCTTTTTTTTTTTTTTTTTTTGTAATTTATTGATGTCTTCTATAATGTTGCTGCAATAAGGATGAAAAAAATGTGCAAGCGGGGAACATACATTTTTAAGTCAACCTGCTCATTTTTGGACTGTCTGACCACCAGATTTTCCCCCGCTCCCCAAGTTAAAATAACCGACGGACTGCTCCAGCGCCAAGGATCCGGTCTACTGTGGACTGGTAGTCATCAATTGCACTGCTGCATCCATTCATTGGCCTCAAATGTCATTTCCCAAGTGCCATGCAGGGTTTTTAAGGACACCTTTAAGCCTATAGGGAAAAGACTGACGTACTCCGAGCGTTCTGTATTTTGAGGAAAAAAAGCCACAGAATGTCAGAAGCAAAAATTTAGTGTTAAAGGGTTGGCCACTTTTAAAAGCATCCAGGCTGACTGGGCTTACAAGTCCATGCTGTGCCACTGGCCATATAAACAAGCCAAAGGAACCAAAACGGTGGTGATGTGGTTTAATCATGTGACCACTTTCCTACCTGTTCATGGCTGCATCCTTTATTGTGTGGAGCTGGATCGGCAAGCCTTCCGTCCGGCGTCTGCTCAGAAAAGGATGTTGCCGGGTAAGAAACAGGCGCTGCAATTTTAGTACCCATGGAGGTGGGACGTTTATCTAGCCGGGGAGGGATGTAAACGTACGTCTGAATACTGCGGCACAGTATGGACATGTATGCCCATTTATCCTAGATTCTTTTGAAGTAACAATCTTCTTTAATTTTCTTAGGAAGCATCTGGCTGCAGCATTTTTGTCACAAAGAAAATGGCAAAAAGAGCGCTGCAAAACTCTAGTTCTAATAAATGAAGCTTAATATACAGCAGCAGATAAACCTGTCCAAATCCTCATTCTGGGGCTGTGAGAGAAAATGCATCAAAATGTTGAAGTTAATAAGTACAAAGCTTCATACTGGTGGCCTCCTAAGGGATTTTTCAGACGACCATGTCCTGTTCTCAGGAGCACACGGCATGATACTGACTTATAATGCTGTGTGCCACTGCGTGACCTGGATCTACTGAATTATACTGACATAATGCTGTCCGTATAAGGGCTCATGCACAAGAACATGCAACGTGTGCATTCAGAGCCCCTGCTGTGGACTGCAATTTGCGGTCCACAAGGCACAGGCACTGACATTGGGGCCGCCGCATGTGGATCGCGGACCCATTCATTTGAATGGGGTCCGCGATCCGCATCCGACGGTCCCCACCGCAGAAAAGTAGTGCATGTGCTACTTTTTTGCAGTGCGGAGGCACGGCCAAAGACACCACGGAAGCACACCGTGGTGTCTTTGGCACATCAGTTACTACCGTCCCCCTGTGGTGATCTGGAGCAGTGTATGAGCACAGCATGTGTGGAGTCTTTTCAGTCCCTGCCACCCACACCGAGATTAACGGGTGCTAGGGACTGAACAGACTACATGGGCTGCACTAACACACTGCTCTGGGTCTAATTTGATATTTTTTGATATTAAAAAAAATAAATAAATAAATAAAAAAACATCATCCACAGGCGGCCCCATCCCGTGCGCAGCATGGCCGTCCATGTGGTTGTATCCTTAGTGTCTATAAAAGGTCTTCTCATGGCTTCTAATGTCTTCAGTATTTTGTCTGACTCTATGTGGTGTATGTAATGGTACCAGATGTGAAAGCTTTCTGGTGCACCTCAGTCTTGCCAGTGCTTCAGATAGGGTTGGGCTGATCTGGTCCTGTGATATTATCTGGGCTGCTGCAACGTGAGCCACCCGGTCATGTTCCACATCTCTTACTACAGTCATTTTCTTGGTCTCGTGCCTCCCATTGTTTCTAATGGAGGGGGTGGCTGCACTTCGCCAGTTTTTAAACTGGAAATACTAGTTCTTTTTAATAAAGATGTGGCACAAGAGATAGGATGCATTCAAGATTGTAATCATATGCTTTATTTCCTGTGCTGCCTCTTTGTACAGTATATGCAATGGCCATGACCGTTTTGCACTGCCATATGCTGTAGTTATAAATTATAATGCACGTTAATAGTGAATTTGGGGGGATTTTCAGATTTGTGTTCAGCATCCAACAGGAGGACATTCACTGTAGTTTGTGCATGGTGAGAGATTTACTGGCGCTTCATATGCCAGTCTTAAAATAAATTGGAATAAGTTGTGCCAAATTTTTTTTTTAGAGGTGGACGTTTTAATAAATCTAGCACGTCTTTGGCTGTGTGCTAGAAATTTAAATCTACTTCTGCCGAGCTCTTGTACATTTCTGCTCTAATTTGTGCCAGTTTCTGGCTCAAGTTATACTACACAGCCGCGTCGTGTTGTTATGACCACCAACTAGTATCCTGAGTAACCGCCGTGTGCAGCACTGACAGCAGCTAGATGGGCTGGGAGTGACTCGGGGTCCTGGTAGGTGGTCACAGGTATCTGGAGCCATGCTGACTGAAGTGCATCCCACTGATGCTGGAGAGTGCATGGGAGAGCGAACATGGTGATTGAGGTGGTCCCAATTGGGTTCTAGTTATTTAGGGAACCAGGGCATACTTGGAAGTCTTCCAATCAGTGTCGGACATTTTTAGTCATGTGACAGGTTGCATTGTCTTGCTGGAAGATCCCATCCACCCCAGGGTAGACAATAAGCATGTATGGGTGTGTGATCTGCAAGGATGGATTCATACCCAAATCAGCTGCTAGTGCCTTTAACATGGATGAGTGGACCCAGAGAATGCCATGAAAACATTCCCCAGACCATAACGCTGCCACCACCAGCTTGTGTTCTTCCAGCAATGGGTGCAGGGTGTTTGTTCTGATGTTTCTCCCCTAATACATCAGATGGTGCAGAAAATGTGACTCATCGGAGAAGACAACCCTTTGCCAATCAGTGAAATTGAAGCCTCTTATGCCTATGCAGCTGTAACAGGTACAGCGACCACCCCTCTGCTTCCAAGCCTTGTGCACAGTAAGGTTCACTGAACTGTTTTATTGGACACATGTCTGATGGTCCCCTGGGTCATTTTGACAGTGAGCAGAGGATAGGTCATCAGTAAAAAAATAAAAATCTCAGAAATCTCTTTTAAATGCGAATGAATAACTACAGATTGTGCACAGTTCTCTATTATGCAGTAACACGAATATATTGAGAAAATGAAGCTAGCTTCTATTGTTGGATCAGGTAACGTCTTTACCTTCCTGAATCCTGCTCTTTGGCTTTCACATGCAGGAACTAATCTTAGAGCAGATTTGTCAGTATGTGTAATTTTGGCACATACTTGTTTCTGATCTTATTAAATGTTGCTTAGTAAAGACTTCCTGGGAATCTGCGAACCATGGAAAATTCTTTGTTGGAGAGATTTACTTGATGTTTCCTGTGTTTGCAAATGTAGAGAATGTACCCATAAAGAGCGGATCAGAACCAATGTCCTCTAGTCTGGTAGGTCCTTGTGCTTCCAGCTCCTACATGACACAAGGAACTTCTATTGGGACATGGGAGAAGCTCTCTCACTCCTTTGACCTGGCTTTGGTGGAGCTCTTGCTCTTCAGCTCAGCGTTATCTTAAAGAGGACCTTTCACCACTCCTGACATGCCTGCTTTAATATCTTCATACATTCCCCATGTAATAACAATTCTGGAATATCTATTCTTATGTCTCTATGTTGTGCCATTCCTTATTATTTGCACTGGAAGTTATGAATGAATTGCTATTTGCCTTCAGTAAAAG
Organism: Rhinella marina; assembly: GCA_900303285.1. Lineage (NCBI taxonomy): Eukaryota > Metazoa > Chordata > Amphibia > Anura > Bufonidae > Rhinella > Rhinella marina. The sequence continues at coordinate 28,150 of ONZH01014612.1, forward strand.
AACAGAGGGGAGGTGACCAGTTGGGGGTGTGTACCTGCACAGACTGACTCTAGCCAATCAGTGCTGCCATGTTCAGACTGTGCAGGGACACACCCCTAACTTGTTACCTCCCCTCTGTTCCCTTACTGAAGACAAATAGCAATTCACATATAACTTCTAGTGGAAATAATAAAGGAATGGCACAACATACAGACATAAGAATAAATGTTCCAGACTTGTTATTACATGGGGAATGCATGAAGCTATTAAAACAGGCATGTCAGGAGTGGTGAAAGGTCCTCTAAGTATATAATTGACAGCAGACGTTACTAGATCTCCTCGTGTGTGAGCAGAAGCTTCCTAACAATGACATCAGCCTTAACATTAAACCTAGAGACAGGTGACAGAAATAACATTGATTATCTCTTGACTTTGGCACCTGTCAGGGGGTGGAATATATAAGGCAGTCAGTTCTTGAACTTGATGTGTTGGGAAAGTGATAAACATAAGGATCTGATCAATGGCAAGTCATGCTGGGGGTGATCCTGGTGTTCTGTCATTGGTAAATGTCTAAAAAAAAAAAAGCAGGTGAACCCGGGATCAGGATCATGGGGCACCTAAGGTCCATTGATGTTCATAGAGATAAGTGGCCAGTCTGTCTGGTCTGATCCTGCTGAAGAACTGCTTTAACACAGTTTTGGAAAAAAGTTCGTTTCCCAGCTCACAAGTTCAGATCTGCCACATTTCTGCAGCCGTGAACATCCTAATTGTTATGGGGACAGTGACTTGTATCTTGATGGGTTCATAGGAGCTCCATAGATAGGCCTAATAGTATGTTGTGATTTCCTGTTCTGTTCAGATAACTCTTCATTAGGTCTAGGTCTGTATAAGACATGTGATTTTTTTTTTTTTTTTTTTCCTCCCACCCCCCCCCCCAAAAAAAAAAAAAAAAAAATTAAGGATTTAAAGACCTGTTTTGCCCGAGTCCAGCTACAATAGTGTGAGAAGTAGCTATCTGGAGGGGGAGGGCTGCTTTAGATGCTGCTATCTCCTGAATGGTAGCAGCTAGAAACATGCAACTGGTCTTGTTTTAAAGCTGACAGTCCAGACCAAAATAAAAGTAAAGTCCAAGCAACAGAGGAGAAAACACTGTTAGAAATCAAGTCGGGAATAATCGTGGTTGTTTTTACTTTCACTTTCAGATGTATTCACAGCATCCCGATTTCTATCAGTGATATCTTCCTCTGTCCTGAACATATTGCTGTCATTGTCTGAAAGCCTGGAATGTCTGCTTTCAAACAAGACCAGTTGCATGTTTCTAGCTGCTACCATTCAGGAGGTAGCAGCATCTAAAGCAGCCCTCCCCCTGGTAGCTACTTTTCCCACTGCTGGAGCTCCACTCTGGCAAAACCGTTAGGAGGTTAAACAATAGGTCATTTACTGACGACACAATCCCTTGAAGGCTTATTTCATATGAATGATACACATTGTGTTGGGTTCTGTTGAGTAAAAAACTGATGGTTTTGTTTGTGTTGTGTTTCAGTTTTTTCCATGTGGATGAAATCCATTTTTGATGCAAGTGATAAAAACTGATGATTAACACTCATCATCTCCCAGCAATCATCAATGAAAAACACAATGCATCCAGAATGCTTCCGTTTTTCACATAAGCTCCATTCACTGCTATAGAGCCAGGGCTGCATGAAAACCACACAATATAGAACGTACTGCGATTTTTCTCCTGAACACCGAGATGATCAGTGATAAATGATACTCATGTGCACGTAGCTATTGCAATGAATAGGTCAGGATTTGGTCTGCATGCTATCTGTTCGCAATGCACATCACATCCGGAGGGAAAACTCGCTTGTGTGTAAGACCCACCACAACAGTACGCTGATTCCTGGGATTTGTCCAGCATTGCCTTCCATTGTGTTCACCTGATGAATGTTATCTTGAGACCACTGAACCATAAGACGTGGCTAAAATACTCTTGCTGCATTCACTCAGGTTGCTTCCAAACCTATAAAAAACGGCAATGTTTTCCTGGCCAAGCATATGGCATAAATGGCCTTCGCTGCCATCTCTTCTTGTGCAACGTGTTCCATTTGTTTGCCACATTAGGAGAACTTGCATGTAATGTTCTTCACTGTATACCCATTAAAACTTTAAGCTTTGTTTCCTGCTGTTCTCTGTGCGCTGCATGCCAGTTGAATTTTACTTGGATTCAGGCACTAATCTCATGTGTGCCAGGAATCGAGTATCACTGCTTACTAATGCATGCAGAAAATGTATCCAGATTATTTCTATCTGTGTCTTAATTCTTCTTTCAGTAAAGAGAGGCCCTCTGATCCACCGCCGCCTCTTGCCTCCTATGTAGATCACTCTCACAAAGGCCTGTAGTATGTGCAGCGCTGCATAGTAACGAGTACAAGATTAATTTCAGATTGTATGGAGGAAAGGTCTGGAGTGTATTTGTGTTGCTAAAATTATATCTAGTTAATAGTGATAATTAGTACTGCTTTGCATAGTCTTTGCATCTACATACTGTTATCACATTATCATCACAGGTGGGATGACAATGGCAGGTATCACCTATATGTATAGATAACACAGGATCTACCATTCACAGCAGGTAATGTCACAATTTATCTCCTCCCTCCTGACCTCTGCACACAAAGTATGCCTAGAAAAATCTCCCACCGAAGTCATTGAAGTCCCTTCCTGTACATTGTGTCTATGGGCCATGGTGGCTGCAGTGAAAGAACAGGGTATATTGACCTATTGGAGGCCTAGTGGCCTCTGTTAATACTGCATACTTTTAGGATTTTTTTTTTTTAAATATGCAGTACAGACCAAAAGTTTGGACACACCTTCTCATTCAAAGAGTTTTCTGTATTTTCATGACTATGAAAATTGTAGATTCACACTGAAGGCTTCAAAACTATGAATTAACACGTGGAATTATATACTTAACAAAAAAGTGTGAAACAACTGAAAATATGTCTTATATTCTAGGTTCTTCAAAGTAGCCACCTTTTGCTTTGATTACTGCTTTGCACACTCTTGGCATTCTCTTGATGAGCTTCAAGAGGTAGTCACCTGAAATGGTTTTCACTTCACATTTGTGCCCTGTCAGGTTTAATAAGTGGGATTTCTTGCCTTATAAATGGGGTTGGGACCATGAGTTGTGTTGGGCTGAAGTCAGGTGGATACACAGCTGATAGTCCTACTGAATAGACTGTTAGAATTTGTATTATGGCAAGAAAAAAGCAGCTAAGTAAAGAAAAACGAGTGGCCATCATTACTTTAAGAAATGAAGGTCGGTCAGTCCGAAAAATTGGGAAAACTTTGAAAGTGTCCCCAAGTGCAGTCGCAAAAACCATCAAGCGCTACAAAGAAACTGGCTGACATGAGGACCGCCCCAGGAAAGGAAGACAAAGAGTCACCTCTGCTGTGGAGGATAAGTTCATCCGAGTCACCAGCCTCAGAAATCGCAGGTTAACAGCAGCTCAGATTAGAGACCAGGTCAATGCCACACAGAGTTCTAGCAGCAGACACATCTCTACAACAACTGTTAAGAGGAGACTGTGTGCAGCAGGCCTTCATGGTAAAATAGCTGCTAGGAAACCACTGCTAAGGACAGGCAACAAGCAGAAGAGACTTGTTTGGGCTAAAGAACACAAGGAATGGACATTAGACCAGTGGAAATCTGTGCTTTGGTCTGATGAGTCCAAATTTGAGATCTTTGGTTCCAACCACCGTGTCTTTGTGTGACGCAGAAAAGGTGAACGGATGGACTCTACATGCCTGGTTCCCACCGTGAAGCATGGAGGAGGAGGTGTGATGGTGTGGGGGTGCTTTGCTGGTGACACTGTTGGGGATTTATTCAAAATTAAAGGCATACTGAACCAGCATGGCTACCACAGCATCTTGCAGCGGCATGCTATTCCATCCGGTTTGCATTTAGTTGGACCATCATTTATTTATCAACAGGACAATGACCCCAAACACACCTCCAGGCTGTGTAAGGGCTATTTGACCAAGAAGGAGAGTGATGGGGTGCTACGCCAGATGACCTGGCCTCCACAGTCACAAGACCTGAACCCAATCGAGATGGTTTGGGATGAGCTGGACTGCAGAGTGAAGGCAAAAGGGCCAACAAGTGCTAAGCATCTCTGGGAACTCCTTCAAGACTGTTGGAATACCATTTCAGGTGACTACCTCTTGAAGCTCATCAAGAGAATGCCAAGAGTGTGCAAAGCAGTAATTAAAGCAAAAGGTGACTACTTTGAAGAACCTAGAATATAAGACATATTTTCAGTTGTTTCACACTTTTTTGTTAAGTATATAATTCCACATATGTTAATTCATAGTTTTGATGCCTTCAGTGTGAATCTACAATTTTCATAGTCATGAAAATACAGAAAACTCTTTGAATGAGAAGGTGTGTCCAAACTTTTGGTCTGTACTGTAGATATACATGGCAAAATGTTTAACATTAAAATTTGATCAGAACTATAGGTCGTTTTCTGATACTTTCTCATTTAGTGAATAGTACTACATTGCATCGACCTGTAAGGGGGAGATTACTTGTCTGCATCCTGGCGCTGGCTCACTGCTTCTACTCCAAGTCTGCGATGCTCTGCTGTGCTCCCTCAATGTTAACATCCAGGTGACCAGATCCCCTTACGTCATGTGACCACTTGTCATGACGTAGCAGTTAACGCTATGGCCTCTGATTGGCTGCAGTGAGTTTAAACTGAGTGTTCACATAGAGGGAGTCCAGCAGAGCATCGCAGACCTGGAGGAGAAGCAGCGTTGAGCTGCCTCTGGGATGTAGGCAAGTAATCTTCCCCTTACAGGTCCGGTAAAGTGGGGTGGTTTGCCACACTGTAATTGAGGGGTCAGCAACCTTCGGCACTCCAGCTGTTGTGAAACTACAATTCCCAGCATGCTCCATTCATTTCAATGGAGGTCTGTAGAGACTGCTTCAGTATCTGTATGGAAGTGCCTAAACCTCTTTGGATATGGTCCCCCTATACTCTATCCTATGTTCACATTACGGAAGTCTGCATGTGACGGCTGTGGTTGCCATTATGACAATGTGCTGCTTTCACTAGAAATGTGTTTCCTGTGTATATAAGAAGTTCACTGTTTTTCCACTACGCCCTTATCTCATGTTAAAGATTTTTTTTTTTTGTTTTGCAAAGAGAGAATTTGTGAACTTTGCTAACTTCATTTAGTAGGAAGCTAGAAGCAACATCGCACATTAACCCTGCTACTCATTTCGCCTGAAAGCTGCCAGATCCCATTATAGTCAACAGAGTCCGGCAGTGAACGATAATATCCAGCTAGGCCGGATCCGGTGAACTCTGGCACAACCTGCCAGATCTGTTAAACGCAAATGTGAACCTACCCTAACCAGCAATTTGGTTTTCTTATGATGCATAAGATGTTCGATGTGAATAAACCTATTGGGTTACTGACTGATAAAGGATTTCTGTAATGTACAAGTTGAAATGGATCACTGAATATGTCTAGCCGGGAATATCATGGAGGACGCTCCTTATGATGTGAATTTGATATTCATGGCCTATGCTCATGATATCAAATTGTCAGGGGTCTGACACGAGACTCCCACCGATCAGCTGTTCGAAGAGGCCCCAGCTATGTGAACGCCTAGGCCTCTTCTTAGGCCAGTGATGTCGCTGTACATCAGTCACATGACCTAGGTCCAGCTCCGTTCCTTTCAAATAAATGGGTTGGAGCTGCAATACCAAACATAACCACCTGAGGATCAGTCATCAATTTCAAATTCCTGAATAACTCCATTAATAATGAGTTTATGAATGACATTGAATGAAAGGAAAGCAAGAACATGAGTAAATATCTGATGTGATTGCAGATCATGTAGCCGACCCAAGCTTGCTCAGTAGAGAATCCGTCTCCAGTCATGTATGACTTTCAACATCTGGTCAATCATGATTTAAGATTACTACAACAAAATTGCCAACCTATTAAACTTGATCTTATCAGAGAACGGGAACGCCCATGATTCTGACTAGGGTGGATCTATAGTTCTTCTCTCATAGATAATGCTAAGAAGTTTTGAATATCTTGAATAAGGTGTGTACGGGATATTGACTTATGATCCCATGGACATGTTGATGCTAGAGGAGCATGTGACCTTAGGTTAAGTGACAAACAAGCGGAACATATGAATGTGACCTATCCTGTGGTGACCATATTCCCTGTGCTCCCCAGGACTTATAAAGGGGTTGATACCTTCTCTTAGACCAGTGATGCTCAACCTGCGGCCCTCCAGATGTTGTAACACTACAACTCCCACCACGCCCTGCTGCAGGCTAACAGCATAAGGAAGTCCAGGAATGCTGGAAGTTGTAGTTTTGCAACAGCTGGAGGGATGCAGGTTGGGCATCCCTGTCGTAGACCAATTATATCAGAATAGGTTCTCTAATGGAGGGAATTTGTACATGGGTGGACAAATCTTTAAAGCCAGTTGTCCAAAGGGTGCCAGGATATATCAAGGACCCCATCGAGATCCTGAAGATGAAGGCACAATACAGTGAAATATAGGAAGTGCATTGTTACTGGATACTGATTAAAACGGTTATATTGTGTCCAATGGTTCATTTTATCTGCAATGTTCCTTTTTACAATTGGTTTGTGCCCATGACCAGAACAGAATCTGTATTGGGTACTACTGGACAAAAATTCCCAATAAGAACGCTTAGTTGTAGTACAAGACATGTGATATACACTGTAGGATGTGAACAAGGAAAAGTACATTGGTTGTACGATGTGCCATTACAGGGGTTGTCTCACTTAAGCAAATGGCATTTTTCATGTAGAGGAACTTAATACAAGGCACTTACTAATGTATTGTGATTGTCCATAGATCACCTAAAGATATAAATAGGAGGACAGATCTTGTGTATTATTATTTGATATGTTATCATGTATAGCTTCCAAGTGTTGGTTTTTGTTCAGACAGACAAAGAACAGCAGGTCCACGATATACGGACACCAGCCATGTGTGCACCATATCACGATTGTGGACCTGTTCACGTGAATGATACTGTGCGGAACGGAGGCACAAAGCAATATGAAGTGCTTCCATTCACTTTCTGTCCATGCCTCTGCACCGCAAAAAAAGTAGTGCACGCACTACTATTTTGCGATGCGGACCGTCTGATTCGGATTGCGGACCCCGTTCAAGTGAATGGGTCCGCGTCTGCAGATGGCGGGCACACGGTCGTGTGCATGAGACCTAAACTGCATTTTATTTGAAAAACTTTACTATGATTAAGGACCCATATTTAGGTTTTCGAAACTTGCAAGTGTCTTATCTCTATAATGATTTTAAGGATGTGACTATAAAGGATCAAGATTTTAGACATGCTGGAGCATTTTTATTTTCCTTTTTTACATCACATTATACACTGCTCATTTCCATGGTTACGACCACCCTGCAATCCAGCTGTGGTCGTGCTTGCACACTATGGGAAAAAGCAACTATCTGGAGAGTGCCTAGGGATGCGTATCTTCGCTGCAGCGGTGGCACTAACCCCTGGATACAAGCAGTGTATAATGTTGTGGAAAAATGAAGCCAGTACAGGAGGCAATATGGACATTCACAATACATTAGTATGTGCCTTGTATTAAAGAGGACCGGTCACCTCTCCCCATGTAATAACAATTCAGGAGCATCTATTCTTATGGCTCAGAAGAATGCAGGGAGTGCTGCCGTCCCTGCGTTCTTCTGTGACCTTCTGAGAACTTGGATTCGGTCTCCTGTCGGCTTGCACCCGTTTTTGGTTTGTTTTTTTTTGCTTTTTTTATTTATCTTTTGCTGTGCCGCTTCATATATACTTTTTTGTATTCTTATGGCTCTATGTTGTGCCATTCCTTTAGTTCACCTAGAAATTATGAATGAATTGCTAGCAGTCTGCAGTAAGGGTACAGAGGCCAGGTAACCAGGTAGGGATGTGTACCTGCACAGACTCACTATCCAATCAGTGCGGCCATTTTCATAATGTGCAGGGACACAAATCCTCAACTGGTTACTACCTCTCTGTTCCCTTACTGCAGACTGCTAGCAATACATTCTTAACTTCTACTTCAAATAATAAAGGAAGGGTAAACATACAGACATAAAAATAGATGTTCCAGAATTGTTATTACATAGGGAATGCATGAAGCTATTAAAACAGACATGTCGGGAGTGGTGAAAGGTCCTCTTTAAGTTTCTCTACTTGATAAATGCCATTTGCTGAAGTGAGACAACCCCTTTAACAATATTTATAATCCAGAAATTGGAAATCTTTCAGTTTTTTTATATGCAAATGCAGGAATTTTCACTTATTTAAAAGTGAATGATTGTTAAAAGGTTTCAAAACAGCCCAAAGGTTGTGATTGCAGGCATACAATTTACAGTAGATAAACATATGGGATCTCGCAATTGGAGATCCAGGGTCAACGGGGTCTAAACTTGTGTATGGATATTATGTATTTTTTGAAATGATATATAGTTGTAGGTTTATAATATAGTTTTATTCTCTTATCTAATTGAGGTATTTTGTTCATCTGAGCTTGGCGCATTAAAAGACATCTGTCAGCAGATTTGTACCTATAAAACTGGCTGACCTGTTACATGTGTGCTTGGCAGCTGAAGACATCTGTGTTGGTCCCATGTTCATATGTGCCATCATTGCTGAGGAAAAATTTTGTTTTTTTAATATATGCAAATGAGCCTTTAGGAGCAACTGGGGCGTTGCCCTTACACCTAAAGGCTCTGCTCTCTCTGCACTGGGGTCCAGGATCTGTACACAATACAGAGACATATCTTGAAGAGCATGCTGCTGGCATTTTTCCTAAACTGTCTTGTAACTATTGATCTCAGAGCAAAACTTCCTGATGTTTTAAAACCAGACTGCTAGTAGCAAGGAGATGTTCCCCTTGCCATGGTTTATTTCTGGTGCTTTATCAGACATGATTGCTAGGTTGGTGACGTCAGGCTTCATTTTATTTTGTTCCTGTAGTTACCGACAAGTGTCTTCATGTCGTTTCTCCAGTAAGCAAAAAACAGCTTCCAATTAAATATCATAAGATTTTGTCCTGAAATAGACTTGTTTTGGATGTTGTAATTGACCTGTGTGTGTTCCTGCAGCATCTCCTCTGTTAATCGGGTTCTGCTCTCTGAGACGCTCTTAAAAATAGTAACTGGCATCCAGTGTTCTTGGGAATTCAAACATGGCTCATGCTAGGAAGATTTTAATATCTTCTTGAGAACCTCACTAATTAGATTTAATATATAGGATTAATCACTATTTATTTTGAACTGATCTGCAGTTACAGTTTGTCATACAGTCTAGAGCTTCAGTCGCTACTCTGTTTGCTTCAGAGCTGAAATCTGCTGGCTCTATCCTCTGAGCTAAAAGAGGACCTTTTCACAGGTCCTGACGTTACAATACAAGTACCTGCAGTGTAGGGTATATTGAGGAGATGTGAGATCGCTTTTTGTCTATGTGCTGCTCTGTTCCCCCGCTGTGCCCCCCGTTCTGGTTTTCCACCCTGCTAATCCATACCATTGGTAAAGGGAGAAGGAGACGGCCTTGTTTTTCAACGGGCGTTTCTTTCTCCCTGGTTGTGAGCTTCCCAATCCCAGCGGAGTGAGCCAGAGAGAAGGTAAACTTTAAAAAATGTTTTTTTGTAATTTACTTTTTTTTTTTTTTTCTTCCTGGCTGTGACGCGCTCCTGTTGCATTGGGAGGGAGGCAGTGAGCAAGGAGTGTCTTCACTGTTGGGTGCTGTACTGAACAGTGAAGATGGGTTTTCAATGGCAATTCACTGCCATAAGGCAACTTCACGGACCGTTTTCTCATGAAAAAGTGCAAAATCAATAAAGTATATTGCAAAAATAATGCCTTACGTTGATCGAACAATTTCAAGCAGTTGTTTTAGCCAACCAGTTGGACAGACGTGATGCAGAAAGAATTCGGCCATTTCTTTAAAGGGGTATTCCCATCTCTAGGATATGCCCCCATTGTCTGATAGTTGCAGGTCCCACCTCTGGGACCCGCACCTATATCGAGAACGGAGCGGGGAAATGAACGGAGGCCACACGGCGCATGCACAGCCACTCTCCATTCATTTCTATGGGGCCACCGAAAATAACCAATCCTTGGCTCGGCTATTTCCGTTGGCTCCATAGAAATGAATGGGAGTGGTGGCCGTGCGTGCGCGGTGTGCTCCCATTAATTTCTATGGGAGCAGTGGGGAGCTGCCCCTGGTGGTGGCCGGACCCCGGGAAACCTGGGGTCCTCCAGGCACAGCGCTCCCCACTCCGTTCTCGATATAGGTGCGGGTCCCAGCAGTAGGACCGACACCTATCAGACAATGGGGGTATATCCTAGCGATATGCCCCTACTGTCTATGATGGGAATACCCTTTTTACACTGGCCACCCCTTAGTGAAAGGCTGAGATGTGACGACCCTTTTAAGGATTTTTTTTTTTTTTATAAATGAATGTAAACTAAAATGTGAATAAGATCATCCACTAGTTATCGCTCGTTCAACCATCAGCCTACTTCCATCTCTGTGTGCGTCCACCGATACTGCACAGTGCTTACTGTAATCTGTCGTCGGGTAAACTAATGTATGGCGATATGGCTGAGGACTGTAATACAGTCCATAACTCTACATCAGTACAGGATAAGTAGTGGAATTTATTGACAGTGACACCAATTTTCATGTAGATGATGTCTATAAATAAGCCGTCATAAAATGTAAGATCACTAAAAGGAAACATAACTTTTTCTTTTACAGGGTCAGCTCTCCATACTACAAGAGAAAATTGATCATTTGGAGCGGCTGCTAGCAGAAAATAATGAGATCATCTCTAATATAAGAGACTCTGTAATCAACCTGAGTGAGTCTGTGAAAGATGGTCAGAAAAACCCAGAAGCCATAAACTTTAGCCGTGGATCGTTTTCTCCATTATTGCCCTCTGCACCTGCATTGCTTCCAATCAATAAAGAGGATTGCCAGTTTGCTTCTGCGAGTGGTAGCCCAAAATCTGACGTCCAGGTAGGTGTCTGCCAGCGGAATTAATTAAACCCCCTTAAAGATAACGAGGTGGGGAACTGGGCTTATCATACCCTGCTTTGTCCCAACAGTTTTTTTATTTTTAGCTTTGTAACTATAGTGCCTAGGTTTTTTTTTTTTTTTTTTGAAGGCAGTGAATTTATACGCATTTTATCTATAAATTTGACTTTGTTGCAATTTGTCATTTATTTTAGTGCTTTTGAAAAATGAAATTCATGCTGTGATTGATTTCTATGTCTAACAAAGGCAGTTTTTGTTGTAGAGAGTTTGTTAAATGGTTCGGAGAGTGGGAAGCGAGATTAAGCTCTAGAACGTTTGCACTGACAACCTGTGACAAATTTCACATTCCCTGCAGTTGTCAGGCGGCCATTCATGGCGTTCAGTATTCAGTCAGTGTATCATACACAGTCATACAAGGGTGTACTCTTACTGGTTTTACAAATGCCTGCAGTAAAAGCAGAACCGGTGACCATTTTACATTCCCTCCTACTCTTTTAATAGCATAAACTGAGGTGATTCCTGCATGTAAATTCATTCCTCACCTCCTGAAAGGAGCAGGCAGTTATTGGGAACAAGTGTATAGTTCCTGATAATTGCCTTCTGTGTCTGCCTGTGTAAAGGAGCTTTTAGCTTCGGTTCTGTTATTTCTGGTCTTGTTGTGTCTTATGTTCTTATTGTGTCACTTTGTGTTTTTTTTGTCTTTGTGTATAATATTATAAAGGCCCCCTTCACACACCAAAACTATTGAAGGAGCTGTCTGGTTATTGTAAATTTCAATACGAGCGCCATTTACGCTTGGCTGATATCATGCTAATATTTATGTATATTCAAAGTAAACTATTGTAATATTAACTGTCTCGTGTAAATTGACCTTCAGTATCTGCTGCTGATAGTGTGTGGTATAGCTCATCTTACTTTGTTTGTATTAAAGGTCCACTGAACCCTGAAAAACCTGCTAAGTGACATTTGACTGTAGCTCTTTCTTCATGGACATCTGCAGGCTGCTACAGAAAGCAGTTCTAGCAGATTTCCTGCAGCTATAGAAAGGCCTCCTTCCTCCCAGCCCCTCCGTCTTCGACTGGGGACTGACAGGCAAAACAGGAAATTCAGGAAACGGACGGAGCCAAGTAATGCATTCACTTTAAAGCAGTGGCCCCCAACCTTTTTTGCACCAAGGCCCGGTTTCTCGCTAGACAATTTCCCCAGGGCCCGGGGGGGGGTTGGTGGTGGTGGTGGTGGTGTTTGGAAGGGGGGGGGGGGCTGCGGTTGTTGGGGGGCGGAGCATAGTGCCCCCACACAGTAGTTATTCCCCATTAGTGCCCCCAAACAGTAGTTATACCAGCATAGTGCCCCCCACACAGTAGTTATAGTAGCATAGTGCCCCCCACACAGTAGTTATAGTAGCATAGTGCCCCCCACACAGTAGTTATAGTAGCATAGTGCCCCCCACACAGTAGTTATAGTAGCATAGTGCCCCCACACAGTAGTAATAGTAGCATAGTGCCCCCACACAGTAGTAATAGTAGCATAGTGCCCCCACACAGTAGTAATAGTAGCATAGTGCCCCCACACAGTAGTTATAGTAGCATAGTGCCCCCACACAGTAGTTATAGTAGCATAGTGCCCCCACACAGTAGTTATAGTAGCATAGTGCCCCCCACACAGTAGTTATAGTGCCCCCCACACAGTAGTTATAGTGCCCCCCCACACAGTAGTTATAGTGCCCCCCCACACAGTAGTTATAGTGCCCCCCCACACAGTAGTTATAGTGCCCCCCCACACAGTAGTTATAGTGCCCCCCCACACAGTAGTTATAGTGCCCCCCACACAGTAGTTATAGTGCCCATAGTGCCCCCCATACAGTAGTTATAGTGCCCATAGTGCCCCCCACACAGTAGTTATAGTGCCCATAGAGCTCCTCTCCTTCAGTTTTGTACAATAAAAAAAAACAAACACTTATACTTACCTCCATCAGCCTGGCAGCGCTGCGATGCAGGCCTCCTCCGGCCTGTGTCCCGCTCTGCACGGCTCAGGCGGCGTGATGACGTCATCGCACCGCCTGAGCTGGCCTCTGATAGGCTACAGGCACTAGGCCTGCAGCCTATCAGAGGAACGGGCAGGGGAGACGCCTCTCCCTCCCCTGCCCCACCGCAGCACAGGCATCTGTATCGCCGTCCTGAGGACGGCGATACAGATGACTATGGAGATGAGCGCTTCCACAATGGAAGCGCTTATCTCCTTGTCCCCTGCCACCGCCGCGGCCCGGCAGACATCGATTCAGGGCCCGGTCCTGGGCCGCGGCCCGGTGGTTGGGGACAGCTGCTTTAAAGGACACCTAGAGCACTGTGGAAAGAGGAAGAAGCTGCAATGTTTTGGCCTCTTTCATGCTGACTTTACTTGTTCTCCTGAGCTGCCAGAAGAAGCTGCCATTCACTATAATGGGGACCAGCGCAGCTCCGGCTGCAGCGCAGCATATCTGCCGAGAGGCGGCTGGACAAGTACCACTGCATACAACGGTTTTTGTCCGGCAGACTTGCAGGATCTCTGCTGGAGAATGGGGCCGGGCGGACTTCCGGCAGCTCACAATTTACACTGTAGATACAGATCCTGCCAGAACGAGTAACGCCAGTGTGAAAGTACCCTTAGCAGCTTCCTATAAAACCATCCCCTGTATGAGTGCAGGTATACTATACAGTACCACTGACACTACTAAACCTCACTGGGTACCATGCTGTTGCTTTGGCGTTTAGATGAGTTGGAGTACTTCCTTTATGCACTGACCACATCTGCACACTGGAACACAAGTTTGTTTAGGAATGTAGAGCAGGATTTATCCTGGTAGATTCAGCATTCTGCAGTATGTATTACAGGTCCACATAGCTGTAACTCAGCTTTCCCAGGTCCCTCTTAGTGTTTAGTGACAAATCTGTCTAGCTGTCCTACAGTATAGGGGATTTGTCACTCATCTTCTTACTCCAGGTTCCTGCCTAGAAAATAGAAGTACTCTATAATACTGGAGATTTACCAATTCATAAATAGGCGGATGTGGCATTTTGCAGTCTGGTAAAGCTGGGTAGCAATCTCTGCAGGGTGGTGATAGGGGCATATTTGTTATATAAAATTCACCCACTGCTACCCTTATATATGACTGTCACCAATGCAGCTCTACAGTCTTGTCACCCAGCTTTTCCTGGACCCTGAATGGCAATTTGCTCTAGCTTAGTCTAGCATAAGTAAGCAAATTTTGAATTCAGCAGTCTGGGAAAGCTGGGTAAAGACCTCTGTAGAGATGTAATGGAGGCCACACTTAGTACATATGTTCTACATACACTGTATCCATAAATATAGTATCAGGACATGGTTTATGTAGCTTACCTCCACATGACACCCAGCTTTCTAAAGCTGGTGAAAGACAAATCTGCACAATTATGCAGTGAAGGGAGGAATTATCACTGCATAACTAGGCAGACTAGCTATTCAGCTGTATGTACTAAGGGTGGTTGCACTATTAGTAACTAGTAGATTCCTTCCAACAAAATGGCTACGCTCACTGTGTAGACAAAAATTATGCAGCCTCATTCTCATGGCAGTAATTTCCATCAGTGATTTTGAGCCAAAACCCAGTGCGGCTCTAAACACAAAACAGGTGCAGATCTTTCCCTTATACCTTATATGTGGAGGCTCCACTCCTGGTTTTGGCTCACAATAACTGATGGAAATCACCGATGAGTGAATGAGGCATAGGAGTGCGTTCACGTGACGGCTGTATGAATGACCGACTTCCCCATACCATTGAAAGCCTTTTTTTAACATCCATGTTTCAGAAAACACTTTTTTATTATATATATCACTGATGTGAATATACTCTAAACCTAGACCCCTCCTTCTAATCTTCCTGACCCATGTGCCCTAGAATGAGAGGGGGAGGCCATGCAGCCTGAGAGACGACTACATTGCTTTTCTGTTTTATTTTCTATGGTCTGCAATTGCGATATCTGACGAAACAAGAGAAAATAACAGACAAATAAGGAGTTGATGTTACATTTTGTAGGTTGCAAATGTCTGTTGTGAAGTGGCCTTTATCTGCTAAATTGGTACTCTGATAGGCTTTTGTTATACAGCCTTTGGCCATTATACCTCCCTTTCCATGAAACTTGTAATGGAACAAGTTCCCATGCACATAAGAGCAAGGTCAGCTGAACTCAATGTTGGAGTGAAGAAGGTGCGGGCATGTTGAATTTCAACCTTCCCCCTTTACTCTCACGGGAGATAAGGTTCCGAGGTGTCTGTCAGCAGCTTACTTCTCTCGCTCATATACATAAGGAGGTCTGGAGGAACAGCTGTCAACTGACCAAGTGTTTGGCCAACAGCTATTGAAGGGTTATGTCTTATGAAGAGCATTACAAAGATGGTTACGTTTTATCATTTTTCTACTCCATTACATTTTTTTTTTTTGTGTGTGTGTGGCGGTATAGATGTTCAGTCACCATCTTATTACTAGGATCTGAACAAGTCTATTGGGAAAATTGTTAAATGTAGAAAAAATGCTTAAGGAAAAATATTAGATTTGATAATGGAAAATGATTTAAACATTCTATTTCTTTAGGGCAATTACAGGGTTAGTGAATCAGCACTACTGCTGCTGGATGTCGTGGACATAAACCTAACTAAGAGGGCCCAAATTGCTCTATTCCTGGACATTGTCATTTGTCTGGGGAGGACTTTGAACTAATTTATACAGTGAAAGGCATAGGGGGAATTAATGTCCTATTATGTTTGGCGCATTCTCCAGGTGGTCTGTGCACCTTAAAATTAAAGGGAGTCTTTCACCTGTTTTTCACCTATATAACTAACAGCACTGCCCCCACAGAAGATTGCACATCCCAAACATAGCCGTGTGCACTTTGTGTCTGTATTACATGTCTCGGAAAAGCACATTTTTTTTCTGCTGGAAAACAGCTCCCAAGTGCCCAGCTGAAAGTGAAACTAAAAACAGCTTTCTCTCCCACCTCGATTTCTAACAGCTATATCTTCTGAAATACTGGATATAATTTTGATAGATTTTGGTATCATTTGAAAGCTTGAAATGCCAGCTTTCAAAGAAGGTCAGAACCATTTTTCTATCTGCTACCAATCCCAAGATATGAGCAGCTAAAGCAGACCTCCCCTCTTCAGTCTGGTTTGCTTTGGGCACTTGCAGCAGCAGAGCTGGGCACTCGGGAGCTGTTTTCCTGCAGAATAAAAGTGCTTTTCCTGGACATGTAATACAGACACACAATGCACAAAGGTATGTCTGGGATGTGACATGTAATACAGACACACAATGCATGCAGGTATGTCTGGGATGTATCTGCAATCTTCTGTGGGGCAGTGCTCTTGGCTATATTGGTGAAAAACAGGTGAAAGACTACCTTTAAATCACAGATTCCTTGGCGTAATATGCAGTAGTTTTCTGCCATACGTATGGTTAGGTGTGCCCCGGTTTGTCCAAGTCTTACCCACCGCCAAGGTAAACAGGGGAATAGCTGAGCATGTTTGCTTTAGGACAAAAGTTTGATAATGAGAAATTATTAAAATGATTGGATCAAGATATAACTGTGCCTATTCAACCCCTGAAAAGGGGGGGGGAAGAATGGTTGTCTGAAATGATTAAAAATGTTAAACAAGCCCCCAGTTACTAAAAACAAAAAATATTATACTCCCCCTTTTCCCCAGCGCTACTCTTTGCAATGCTGGTACAGTCCTCCTGCCACTGCTTGTTTACAAACTTCAGCTATGATGTGCTGTTTTAGGGCACATAACTGCTACAGCCAGTCTACTGCTAAGGACTGTGATTGGCTGCAGAGGTCACTTGATATGCAGGTCTGTGGAATATGAGTGCTGTAGCCAGTCACTGTCCTCCGAATTGGCTGCAGCAGTCATGTTTTGTATACCAGCTTGTTAACACTACAGTATGTAAACAGTGGCAGGAGGACCGGATGAGCACTGCAGATAGCAGTGTGTGTCTGTGGGCGGGGAGATGGGAGTATGACATTTGTTATTTTAAGCAGTTATTGGGCTTGTCAGGGACTAAACAGTGTTTTACGAATTAGTTTAAAGGGGTTGTGCAAGAATGGGGGTGTTTGGCAAATGCCCCCACTTGGCCCGACCTGTAAAGGGAAGATTACTTTCCTGTTCCTGCGCTGGCTCCCTGCTCCTTCTCCTCATGGCCTGTGATGCTCTCTTGGGCCCCCTCACTGAAAACATCCAGCTTGACATCACCTGAAGCCAATCCTTGGCTACAGTGGTGACCGGATATGGCAAATAGTCACATGCCATAAGGGGATCTGGTCTCCGCCGCTGTGACAGTGTCAAACTGGATATTTTCAGATAGGGAGCCTAACAGAGCAGCCCGGGCCTGGAGGAGAAGGAGTGGGGAGCCGGCTCTGGGAAGCAGGTAAGTAATCTTACCTTTACAGGTCTGACCAAGTGGGTGGTTTGCCCAACCCCTTTAAGTAGAACCTGCAGTGGCTCATATGGCTGCATGGTACTCGATCACATTGCAGCCAATTCGCAACTGTGATATAATAGGTATGGAATAGGTATGCTGGTAAATTCTGACTCTAGTTGCATTTTATCACACTCCAATTCCTTCATAAATGGTCAGTAATTTAGTAGTAACAAATTTCCCGTAGTAAAATGGTAACCTCAGGCTTTTCATTACTATCAAGTAAGTAATCAGGATGCTTAGAACTTAAAGGGAGTCTTTCACTTATTTTTCACCAATATAACTTAGAGCACCTCCCCACAGAAGATTGCAGACACATCCCAGACATACCTGTGTGCACTCTGTCTGTATTACCTGTCCAGAAAGAGCACTTTTATTCTTCTGGAAAACAGCTCCTAAGTGCCCGGCTCTGCTGCTGCTGCAAACCAGACTGAAGAGAGGAGGGCTGCTTTAGCTGCTCGTATCCTGGTATTGGTAGCAGATAGAAAAATGGTTCTTCTTTGAAAGCTGGCATTCTAAGCTTTCAAATGAAACGAAAGTCACAGCATTATATCCAGTATATCAGAAGATATAGCTGTTAGAAATCGAGTCGGGAGAGAAAGCTGTTTTTAGTTTCACATTCAGCTGGGCACTTGGGAGCTGTTTTCCTGCAAAATAAAAGTGCTTTTCCTGAACATGTAATACACACAAGGTGCACACAGGTATGTCTGGGATGTGTCTGCAATCTTCTTTGGGGCAGTGATGTTAGTTATATAGGTGAAAAACAGGTGAAAGACTCCCTTTAAACCATATTTATTGTAATACAATTTCTTAAATTCCTGAAATTTTGTAAGTTTTGGGTAGTAATATGCAATCTGCTATTCATTTAATACCTGGAAAACTACTTACAGTTAAGTGTATGCAATCTATGAATTTGACTTCAGAAAATGGGAATGAAAGAAACATGTACAAAGTGCTTGTCATAAAGGGGTTCTCTGGGAATAAATACCTTTTCACAGGTGCTGGCAGAAAGATTCATACTTACCTGGTATCCACAGCCCCGATTCTGCGCATTGGCTCCCGCATGTCTCCTGTTCTGTGGCTTGTTTACTTATTCTCCAGCATGGGCATGATCATCTGCTCTGCAATCACTGGATTCAGTGGTGACATGTCCACGAGAGACACATCACTGCTGAAGCCAGTTATTGGCTGCAGCAGAGTAGATGATCATTGGGGACAAATTAAACAAGCTACAGACCGGAGGATGGACCCACAGGAGCCGGAATGCAGGACCAAAGTGGTAGTGGTATGGTTCTGCAGTTACTTATTACCAGATAACCCCTTTAATATCTTCCTCTTCTGTCTAGCACTTCTGAGATGAATGCCCAGTAGTGAAATTGCTCCACTGATCTTTAGATAAAAAATATATTACTGAGTATGTTTATAGCAGTTTCAGGTATTGTAACTAAGGGCCTTAGAGAAGCATGAAGATAACTT
This sequence comes from Rhinella marina, assembly GCA_900303285.1. NCBI lineage: Eukaryota > Metazoa > Chordata > Amphibia > Anura > Bufonidae > Rhinella > Rhinella marina. The sequence continues at coordinate 47,221 of ONZH01014612.1, forward strand.
GTATAACGGACAGGAGGAAACACAGGAGAGATGAGAAGATGTCAAGTATGAGGGACAGGAGAGAACACAGGAGAGGTGAGAAGATACCAAGTATGAGGGACAGGAGAGAACACAGGAGAGGTGAGAAGATACCAAGTATGAGGGACAGGAGAGGTGAGAAGATGCCAAGTATGAGAGATGGGAGAGAACACAGGAGAGGTGAGAACTGATTATGTATTACCACTAGAACACAGTGCTCATCACTGATTATGGTCGATAAGGGGCTTAGATTGATGGAACATAAATATATTTTATCATGAACAAGTCTAACATTCTACATTTATATGAAAGTTTAATACATTACTCTGTTTAATAACACTCCCCCTGCCCACTCCAACTCCATCCAAAACTAGCTTCGACTCCACAGCCCTGATGACTGCACCATATGATCATACCTTAAAGGGGTTGTCCGGGTTCAGAGCTGAACCCGGACATACCCAAGTTCTCACTCCGGCAGCCCTCCTGAACAGGGCATCGGAGCATCTCATGCTCCGATGCCCTCCCTTGCCCTGCGCTGGATCGCGCAGGGCAAGGGCTCTCTTTTGTTTGTAAACATTCACTGCCGGGCGGAGGCTTCCGCCCGGCAGTGAGTTCGGTGACGTCACCGGCCGTAATGGGCCGGCTTTAGCGCTGCCCTAGCCGTTTGAATGGCTAGGGCAGCGCTAAAGCCCGCCCATCAGCGCCGATGACGTCACCGGGCTCACTGCCGGGCGGAAGTCTCCGCCTGGCAGAGCCCGGTACGTCACCGGAACCGGGCTAAATTAGGATGCTCCGATGCCCTGTTCAGGCGGGCTGCCTGGGTGAATTGAAAGGTAACCCCTTTAAATTATCTTGGACAACTGTTTAAAGAGATTTCTGACCCCTTGATAAAAAGAAATTGCAGCAAGTGGCTAAAATAACTGAACAAAATAGTCTACCTCACTTACCGAACGACCTTAACTTCATTTCATTCATTGATTCTGTACAGATGAGCTCCTCCACAGGTGCTTGTTTACAAGCCCCCAGCAAGTAACCCCTAAAGCCGATAAGTACCCTGTTTTGTTAGAATCAAGACAAGGCTCTAATATAAGGACCCTGCATCTCTGGACAGTGGATGCCCAGTAGTAGAGGTAAAGTAGCTTGGGCTCTTGTGGGTGGTCGTAACCTCAGCAGTACTTGGAGAAAGCATTTGACCAAAATATCTCTAGTAACATTGGTTGTACAGAATATTCTTAGTAAGGTTTTATTACTACTATGAAATGGATTCATACAGCTGCACACTTCTTTAATTGCTTGTTAAGGACTATGGCCTGCATGACCTTTTTAGCTTTGGTCCATTTCTGCCGCAGTTTATAAGTCTTCTATTTTCAGCTGCGCCTTTTGAGCTGAGCACTTTTATGCAGTCCGTGTCATGTGTAGCAACTTCAAGCTTTTGCTGAACTTTTAATTTTCAAAGATGTATAAATGTTGTATGAAAGGTTGGAGATACTGTGCAGCTATAACAGCTTTATTGTTTTGCATCCGGCTCTTTCACGCTGCATCTCTACAGTAAGGCTTTTTTGTGCATATACCCTCAAGACTAGGTTTTACTTTTGAACCAGCTTCATATAAATATATTTTTAGATCTCTAGTTTTGCATGTGCTTCCTTATATAATGAAGGCTACACAAAAATAGATAACTTCTAGAGGAATGACTCCGGTGTTGGGTGTTGGTCTTTCTATGGAGAGTTTTCAATTTCCTACTCTCTCCGACCCTTCACTTGAACCTTCTTTATTTAGGTCTAAGATTCTTCTTTGGTCCCCTGAGATATGGGGTTGTGCAGCCAGTGGCATTTTTTTTTCTCAAAACATTCTCCAATGGTGTAAAACAATAATATCAGGTGCCATTACCATTCCCCACACTGATGCCTAAAGGGGTTGTCCACTCCTTTTATATTGATGGCCTGTCCTTAGGATAGGCTATCAATATCTCATTGCAGAGGGCCTGACACTTCATACCCTCGCCAGTTAGCTGTTTGGGAGTCGCTCTGCCACTGTAAGTAGGCACTGCAACCACACAGCCCCATCCATTGTGTAGTGGATGGAGCTGACCAATGGGAGGAGATCTACTGTGACAAGCTCAGTGAACTACTCAATGCCTACAGCTGTGTAGTTCCAGCAACTGGCTATGGTGTTGGAGCTACTTCTGAACAGCTGATCGGTGGCTGTATGGAGTGTCTGACTCCTTCAGATGAGGAGATATGGATGGTGTATCCTAGGGCCTAGGATTTTAAGGAGTTCCTTCTGGATTCAACTTCTAGTTCCCATCTTTACGTCTCCGAAAACGCCCTCGAATGTCTGCTCAACCAATCATTAGTTTAGCTGGTTCACTGCTACATCCTGTGGCCTGAGCAAGCATTTCTTTTGTGTCAAGCGGGACCAGTAAGGAGAGACCAGCAGGAGACCCGTAAGGGTACAGAACGGGAATGATAGGGGAACAGTAAAGTGAATATCCCTTACATAATTACTTTATGCTGATCTGAGCAAGTTTCAAATAATTTTTAACAGCTGGACAACTCATTTAAAGGGGTTTTCCAGGACCCAGCAAGTCCCACAAGCCTGCCTTCATTACACATAACTCACCTGTAGGAGAAAGTATGTCATATACTTACTGTCCTGCAGTTGTTTGGATCAGCTGCTTGGGAACTCTCTCACATGATGCTCCTCTTCTGAAAATCCTGCTTTTGCTGGTGTCATGTCCTTTACCAGGTTTCTCTTCTGAGCCATGGATAAGACATACATCTTGCTGTGGACAGGGACAGAACTCTCCCACTCCATTGTGGAATTGTTCTTGTTGACAGTTCTTGTCATTTTTTTGTATGTCTAGATGGACTTGGGGACCAATATGGACCAGTAATCAATGAAACATCAGCAAAAGGAGAACAGGGAGGTGTGAAATAAATATATTCTTTTTATAACCCATTCTGGACCTTTATCTAAACTGTTGCATAACCCCTTGGTCATTTCTAGTGGTACAATGTTTGGTTTTTAAATGCTGCTGAAAAGCTCAGTTGAACCCCAGGTATATAGAGCATCCTTGTTTGCTGCACAGTATATATTATAGATGTGAAAGGCTGCACAAAGATCACATGATTCTTCATTTCAAGGGGTCATTATCATTAGAACATGGTGCTGAGAATTGGTTGTTGAACAAATTTCTAATATACATCTATGTAAAATTTTGCTTTCAGACCTTTATTATATCCATGTAGTAGCATCTCCCTCAAGGGAAAAAAAGATACATCCTGTTTTAGTCCTGTAGATGCATAGGACTAAACATGGAATGTGAGCCATCATGTGACCCTCACAGGTATCGTGTGACCTGGCTTTCAGTTAACTACCCAGGTATCTTAACAATTGAATAGTAGTGCATTAGTTAGTGGAGCATCTCAACATCTCATCATGTCTGTCAGGGTGTATGTAGAAGCAGAGCTGTGTGGGTGTGTTGTGTGTGTGTGTTTTTTTTTTTTTACATTAAACTTTATTAACCACATGACATCAGCTTGAGACAGGCAGCCATTTTACATCACCTAGAGATAGGCAGCGATACAAATACACGCAGTAAAGTAGTTATTGTAATAACCATAATAAAAATGATTCCAACACCAGTCCTATTTAATTATGACATGAATGTGTCGTGTGTACATGTATGTCATTCAACACTACAGCTTACTGAATGTCAGGGATTATACGTGAAGATGCCATGTTTCAGTTAGGCCATTTATACCTTACACAGAACTGATGCACCAGTCTACTGTATATAGGGGTCAACTGCCTGATATAAGAAAAGTATGTATGCAGAATGTTAAATACATGTATATTAGACAATTGCATGATTTCCTATTCTATAAAGCAGACATGACTATTTGTCCTTTTGGGGCTACTATGGATCTGATGGTGGCTGTAATTGTTTTTTAACATTTTAAAGATAATAATTTCTGGGTTTTTAGAGTTTTCATTTTTTTCAAAATGCAGAGTGATTCAAGGTTTAAAAAAAATCTTCTGAACGGTAGAATTTGCAGTACTGAGAAGGTTACTAGGGGTTCTAGAAACTACGCCCGTCACTCAGATGCAGTTATCACATTTAAGAACAAATAAACCAACCAAGCAGAACAAACTCATTGTGAAACCTGGCAGGGGATTATTTTTACTGCTGATAGAGACAACGTATTCCTTCCAGTGCCCTGATGTCCATTTGTTGAATAAGTTGACATTTACCATAGATTTTGGTAATTGCCAAGGTTTTGATCTGGTAGTGCTCGTGTACAGCACAGGGTTATATTACCTGAGTTGTAGCATGAAGTCACTGTGTCCGGTTCTCGGTGTAGAGAAATCCGCAGCACTCGTCCAGGTTCAGCTCGGAACTTGTACAACCCCTTTAACATCTGCAAGAATTCCTCATTGGAAATCGTGCTGCGGATTTGAAAATCTGCACAGCCAGTCTGTTTCTACCTTTTGTGGTTGAGATTTCTTAAAATGTCGTCCACTTTCCTTGTACAGTATTCTGCTGCAGGTTTTCCCAGCACGAAGCTACACATAGAATCTGCATCATTTCTGTCACATGTGATTTCAGCCTAAAGCTTCTCACAGTTTTACTAATCGATAGAACAATGCCTTCACATCATCTTCTAGGTACTGGTAATATATGGAGTCATTTTATTATTTTTCTTTTAGATGCTGGATGTATATGACATTCTTCCATTTGATAATCCGGATGGTGGTGTATGGAAACAAGGGTTTGACATAACCTACGATGAGCATGAGTGGGATAATGAAATTCTACAGGTTTTCCTTGTGCCTCACTCTCACAACGATCCAGGTAAGCCATTTGTGGTCTCTTTTGTAATAACAAAGCTATGAGCTCCACAGCATGGCCGTTGGATAAGTGATCTTTTAAGTGGGGTTGTCTTGGATTTTAAGAACCTTCCTGGAATTTGGTATATCATAAAAAAAACCTATTACTCACACATTAAATCCCCGGCTAGTCCTGCCTTGATGATCTCACTTATATCATTCATGTGACTGCTGAAACAAGTGGTTGACTTCAGCAGTCACTCGAATGATGTATGTGATGTCATAGCTGCAGGACCGATGGGGACTACCAGAGCAGGGAATTTAACAGGCAATGGGCTCATGCACATACCAGTTGTTGCCAGTGCCCGTATTGCAACCCACAAACAGCGGGTCCGCAGTATGCGGGCACCACATCATGGATGCGGACCTATTCACCCGCTCACTACGCCGTGCTTCCAGGGGCTTTTTGTCTGTGTCTCAGCACCACAAAAAGTAGTAAATGCACTATTTTTCAGTGCGGATCACGGACTCCATTCAAGTGATTGAGTCCGTGTCCACATACGGTGGGCACAGGCCAATAACAGCTGTGTACATGAGGACAAATACTGGTATTTTAATTTTTTTTTCCCTTCCTGACGAGTCCTCTTCTGGCTTTGAGGCAAACTGCTGTAAACGGCTGTACATGACCCGCCCTTAGGCAAGTTTTATTTCAATCCTAAAAATTCTTTGAATTCTTAGGCTACATACAGACAAGCGAGTTCAGTATGAGAAACCCGCTGTGTGTGCCGGTGTGAGTTCCCTCTCTGACCTTTGCTCCTCTGCACAGCGTTATAATGATTTACAAGGCTGTGTGTACCTGTGAGACCTGGAAACTATTATATTATGCTGCCATAATGCTGTCGGTCTAATTCAATAGATTCCAGGTCCCACGGAGACATGCAGCCTTGAAATGCCATGCCATCCTGTCAGAGGAGCAGAGTTCAGAATGGGAAATCACATTGCCACACGCAGCGAGTTTCTCGCATTGAAGTCGCCCGTTTGTGTCTGACCTTATACTTTCCTTAACCCTCTTCTCCAACATAGGGAGGCCACTCAACCATTTACTGCATCTCTACTGGGATTCACCGTGAAATAGATGGATATACACTGCCGCCCAGCGCTCCTTCACTTCAGTTATTCAGTTATCTATTATTAAAAAAATTGCGGCCACTCCACCTACCCCTTGTTTCGGGGCTGCAGATCTCTTATCTGCCCTTTTGAGCTTCATTCTGGCTGGGATTGACATTACTTTACTCCCTCAAACACAACTGCTGGTTACTACTTTCCCAATAAAAAAAAAAAGAGCGCTCACAAGGGAAATGCAGATAACTTCCTGGGTTTAGTGTTCTGTAATATCTGAGCCTATGAAGCATGAAATAGAATTTGGTCTGATTCATATGTACTCTTGTATTTTCTGGAAGATGATTAAAATAAAATTACAGTACGTGTGTCCTTACAGACACTTTGGTATTGATTGAATATGTATAGTACTCATAAATGATATTAAACATAAAGAAGAGCTTGCAAGAGCAAATTGTGTGAAGTGATACTGTGCACTTTAAACTGTAGCTGTGCTTTTATCAAGTGAATGATTGCCTCTGAGGATTTTATATGCCGACCGAACTGTAATTCCATACGCTTTTCACTACTACCAGCTTACCAAGTGTAATACAATGAATCTATACAGCTTCATATACAAGTGCCCAGTGCCCCGAATAAGTCTTATAGCACTGGTTTTTGGCTTGATTCGAGTAGTTGAGGTCGTTAACTCTCAGAGCCAGTATGCTAGAGTTCATTAGAAACTCATATCGCATATGAAAGTCCGATTTTATTCAGTATGGCCTCATTAATATAGTCAGAGGAAGAAGAGACACGCCACTTTGCTGTACAATGTTCCGAGTGCCCAGCTGGGCGGCCTGGGCTGTTCCGAGTGCCCAGCTGGGCGGCCTGGGCTGTTCCGAGTGCCCAGCTGGGCGGCCTGGGCTGTTCCGAGTGCCCAGCTGGGCGGCCTGGGCTGTTCCGAGTGCCCAGCTGGGCGGCCTGGGCTGTTCCGAGTGCCCAGCTGGGCGGCCTGGGCTGTTCCGAGTGCCCAGCTGGGCGGCCTGGGCTGTTCCGAGTGCCCAGCTGGGCGGCCTGGGCTGTTCCGAGTGCCCAGCTGGGCGGCCTGGGCTGTTCCGAGTGCCCAGCTGGGCGGCCTGGGCTGTTCCGAGTGCCCAGCTGGGCGGCCTGGGCTGTTCCGAGTGCCCAGCTGGGCGGCCTGGGCTGTTCCGAGTGCCCAGCTGGGCGGCCTGGGCTGTTCCGAGTGCCCAGCTGGGCGGCCTGGGCTGTTCCGAGTGCCCAGCTGGGCGGCCTGGGCTGTTCCGAGTGCCCAGCTGGGTGGCCTGGGCTGTTCCTACTGATTCTGTCTCCATGTAATATTGGTGAAAATAACGTGACGACTTTCTTTAAACTTAGGGCTAGATGATTTTGTCCCCCCAAAAAACTTTGATTATATTCAGTTAAAGGACGATTATAGCTTTTGTTTTTATTTTTTTTTTTATTTATTTTTGGCCAACTTTTATGTCTGTAGCCAACTGTGGAGATATATGGCATATTACAAGACACACATACACCAGCATAGATCTGTACATTAGTACTAGGGCAGACTTGCACAGGTTTAGGTGTGGACTTGTGGGATCTGTCAGTGTCCGGGCTGACAGTGATGTTCCTCACATAGTGCACAGTGACAGGGGCAGCGCAGGCACACCAATTGTAACACGCTAGCCTTTTCCAGCATAAGCACCAATGTCTATGGCCCTTATGTAACCGATAATCACAGGGCACTGAGCACAAGACAGATGTCGGGACTAAGAATGTCCGGCCTGGCCTCTGATACATCCTGCCATCATCGGTCTGTGACCTGCAATCTCTTCAATTTACTAGCTCATGGACCCCATATAATGCTAGCTTCTGATATTTTAGATGATAATTTAAAAAGTTCCGTTGCCCTTTAAAGATGTAATAATGCTGTTTATAGGTTGGATTCACGTTTGGTGCAGGTTTTACCTGTGATGGCTTTTTCTGCGTTGCTGCAAAACGTGGAGACCAGAGTTGAAGGGTCTGACTGGCCAGCAAAATTGAGAAGAAAACAGTTTACAATTCTGTAAAATAACAAAAACAACTAGCACCTTACCAATCTGTTCTCGCTGCTTTTTGGGTCCTTTTCTAGTCGCAACAGACATGTAACTGGGGCAGGAAATCACCGGCCTCAGCAGAGTTGTGTCTTACTTGCATCACCTTTGTGTGTCATTTTTATATTGGATAAATTTTTCAACGTCCGAGCGGTCATGATTAGAGATGAGCGAACGTGCTCGTAACGAGCACTCTACCGCTCGGCTCGCATGGGCGCAGGCAGCTGCTTCTGTCGGGTGAGGAGGACGGAAGCGGCTGCCTGCGCCCATGCGAGCGCAGGGGAGCCGAGCGGTACAGTGCTCGTTACGAGCACGTTCGCTCATCTCTAGTCAGGATATAACGTCCTTGCAGAGTTAGCAGCTGCACATTAAGCATTTGGGAGCAGGGAGCCCATTGCCCACAGCAGGGCTTCCCAAAGAGTTAGCAGACATGTATTATTTTTTTATTTTTTAAACTGTCCCAGCCTTCTCCATTGCAGTATTCAAGACGCTCAACATACAGATCAGTAAGTGGCAACACAGCTTCCTGCTCTGGTACCGGTGATCGTGTAGGTTCAAAGGGGTTGTTCTGTTTCCGATGTTAATGACCTATCCTCAGGATATCAAATCTGTGAGGGTCCGGCTCCTGACACCCCCATCGATCAGCTGTTTTGAAGAGAATGCAGCGCTCGTGTGAGCTCTGTGTTAACTTCACTGTTTACCTGCTCACAATCGGCATTGCAGTGACAAGCATGTGTAACTACAACGCCGCCATCCCCGTTCACTTAAATGGGGCGGAGTGCAACTACAACTGCTCCTTTCTATTGAAGTGAATGGGACGGAGGAGCTGTCATTACACTTGCACGCCTATTTGTTTACAGCAACCAAGTAAACCGTGAAGAGAACACTGTGCTCACATGACCCCTGCTGATCTGATATTTATGACTATCCTCAGGATAGGTCAGCAACATCTGAAACTGGATGACCCCTTTAACTCCATTAGCTGCTGGTTCTTAAATGTGTTACCACAAATTTTATCTGCCAGTTCAAATCAAATAGTAACACATCTCCTTTTTTCAGTTTTTATTTTCTTTTTTAAGATTTGCTTATTTTGTTTCCTGAACATGATTAAGAAACTTGCTTTATGGCAACCCTATGGGCCATAGACACAATGGTAAGGAGGGGACCTCATTGACTTCTATGGGAGAGTTTTCTAGGCATGCTCTGTGACCTGTGCAGAGGTCATTGTACAAGGAAAGAATAGATAAGATCTGACAATCACCTACTGTGAATGGTGCACCCTGTCTTATCTATACACAGGGGTGTTAACTTTTACTGCAATTAAAGAGGACCTGTCACCTCTCCTGACATGCCTGTTTTAATTACTTCATGTATTCCCCATGTAATAACGATTCTGCAGCATCTGTTCTTATGGCTCTATGTTGTGCCATTCCTTTAATATTTCTACTAGAAGTTATGAATGAATTGCTATTAGCCTTCAGTAAGGGTACAGAGAGGAGGTAACAAGTTGGGGGCGTGTACCTGCACACATAAACATGGCAGCACTGATTGGATAGAGTGAGTCTGTTCAGGTACACACCCCCAACTGGTTACCTCCCCTCTGTACCCTTACTGAAGGCTAATAGCAATTCAATTACAACTTCTAGCAGGAACAATAAAGGAACAACACAATATAGTCATAAGAATAGATACTCCAGAATTGTTATTACATGGGGAATGCATGAAGCTACTAAAACAGGCATGTCAGGAGTGGTGAAAGGTCCTCTTTAACTCATTCTTATCCTGCCTGTATTAATATCTGTATAAACCAAGAAGTGGCACCAATTATTACACATAGTGGCCATTGTGAAAACTGCAGGATTTTATTTTTTATGTTTTAACTTTGTGGAATACATGGAAAATTAAAAACATCAAAAATTCTTTAAAATGTTACATAAAAAGTGATTTAAACAGCAGGTTATTTTCTGCTGACATACTCCCTTTAAGAGACCCAAGCCAGCTGTGCATTGACTCTCAACAGTAAAACTTCCTGGGACTTTAATTCCACTATAACTTGGTCTATAATGTCAGCACTAGTTACCATAGAAATGGGCAAACAAAAAAATGTAATGTTAAATTTCCCTCAAAGATTTTGTATGGCCTTATGTGGGCACAAAATGTGAAAGAAAAAAATGAAAGTAATTTTTATGAAAACAAATTAAAAAATGACAAAAATAAAGCCACATGTATCATTGAAAAGGGCATAAAAAAATTGAACTGAATGGAAAAAGTTATGACTTTCAAAGGTGCATGTACTAAAAATACAAAAAATGCGTCTGGTCAGGAAGGGGGTTAAAGGCCCAGTCTTGCACTGGTTAATCACCTTCTCTGTTTGTCTGGTGTGTTCTTTTTTTTTTTTTTTTTTTTTTTTTTTTTTTTTAAACGGACGGCCTGTATTGTTTTGCTGTTCCGCAGGAAGAAGGAATAGTGCCACTCCACACGCGGACTGCGTGCTTTGCTGCCATTGTTACTACTTATTTTCAGACAGTTCATTTTAGCAAGAAATGAACATTATTTTGTTGTGTTACGAGTCGACTAATTCTCATGAATGTTTCAGCGAGAGATTAATTTCCGTTGGGTTCAGTACTGATTCATTTCAGCACCAACGGCTCACAGTGATCAAAGTAATTTGCATGCATAATTTATATACAGTATACACTTTCTGTCTTAAAGTAGAGGCAATTGAATCAAATCATAGAAATTCTCTTTCGTTAGGATTATTTCTTGAGCACAGCTCATAAGCAAAACTATTCATTTGGTTCCTGGCCAAGCAAAAAGGGTGGGCCACGAAAATCAGACACCTGTTACCCTTGTGTGGTTTGTACAGGATAATGCTTGTCCTCATCAACCTGTCTTTGTGGAACATGGTGACCAATCAGAGCCCGACTTTAAAGGGAGTCATTCACCTGTTTTTCACCTATATAACTAACAGCAGTGTCCCACAGAAGATTGCAGATACATCTCAGACATACCTGTGTGCACTATGTGTCTGTATTACATGTCACATCCCAGACATACCTGTGTGCACTGTGTGTGTATTCCATGTTCAGAAAAAGCAGGAAACCAGCTCCCAAGTGCCCATCTGAAAGTGAAACTAAAAACAGCTTTCTCTTATGACTCGATTTTTAATGGCTATATCTTCTGATATACTGGATGCTGTGATTTTGGTATCATTTGAAAAGCTTGGAATGCCAGCTTTCAAAGAAGGTCAGAGCCATTTTTCTATCTGCTACCAATCCCAAGATACGAGCAGCTAAAGCAGCACTCCCCTCTTCAGTCTAGTTTGCTTTGGGCACTTGCAGCAGCAGAGCTGGGCTGTTTTCCAGCAGAATAAAAGTGCTTTTCCTGGACATGTAACCAGGGCTGTGGAGTCGGAGTCGTGGAGTCGGTCACCATTTTGGTGGAGTCGGTATAAAATGGACCGACTCCGACTCCTAAAATATATAATGAATTAGTACATTTAGTTCAGTGCTGAATATATTTTTATAAGAATTTGTGAAAATGATGAAATGTCCTATAAATGTCTGTTCTATTCCTGATCTAAGGATTTAGGCTTTTAGTTGAGATGACTGTGTGCTGCCCTTTATGTCCAGTGCATGTTCTCTGTATGCTTTGTTTCCTCTGAGCTCATGTTTGGAGAGGTTAGCTGCTCTCATGGCTTCTAGCTGCTGATGTAAAACACCTAGAGCCTTATGTATGAAAACTGTCTAGGTGTAGAAGTTTCTTTGTTGCCCATAGCAACCAATCAGAGCTCCCATTTCATTTCATATAGTGCTCTGGAGAAATGAAAGGGGAGCTCTGATTGGTTGCCATGGGCAACAAAAAAAGTCTTAGCCCTAGACAGTTTTCATACATCAGGCCCAGAGGTGTAGCTACTGGGGGGAGAGGGGGGGCAGGGGAGGCGATGCTCTGGGCCCAATACCTCTGGGGGGGCCCAGCAGGGATGGCCTTAGTACAATCAGGCAAATACAAGTGAGCGCTTCCATTATGGAGTCTGATGGGGGCACATTAAGCCGATCTGAGGTTTGATGGGGGCACATTAAGCCGATCTGAGGTCTGATGGGGGCACATTCTGCTGATCTGAGGTCTGATGGGGGCACATTCTGATGATCTAAGGTCTGATGGGGGAACATTAAGCCGATCTGAGGTCTGATGGGGGCACAATACGCTGATCTGAGGTCTGATGGGAGCACATTAAGCCGATCTGAGGTCTGATGGGGGCACATTCTGCTGATCTGAGGTCTGATGGGGGCACATTCTGATGATCTAAGGTCTGATGGGGGAACATTAAGCCGATCTGAGGTCTGATGGGGGCACATTAAGCCGATCTGAGGTCTGATGGGGGCACATTAAGCCGATCTGAGGTCTGATGGGGGCACATTCTGCTGATCTGAGGTCTGATGGGGGCACATTCTGATGATCTAAGGTCTGATGGGGGAACATTAAGCCGATCTGAGGTCTGATGGGGGCACAATACGCTGATCTGAGGTCTGATGGGGGCACATTAAGCCGATCTGAGGTCTGATGGGGGCACATTCTGATGATCTAAGGTCTGATGGGGGAACATTAAGCCGATCTGAGGTCTGATGGGGGCACATTAAGCCGATCTGAGGTCTGATGGGGGCACATTAAGCCGATCTGAGGTCTGATGGGGGCATATTCTGCTGATCTGAGGTCTGATGGGGGCACATTCTGATGATCTAAGGTCTGATGGGGGAACATTAAGCCGATCTGAGGTCTGATGGGGGCACAATACGCTGATCTGAGGTCTGATGGGAGCACATTAAGCCGATCTGAGGTCTGATGGGGGCACATTCTGCTGATCTGAGGTCTGATGGGGGCACATTCTGATGATCTAAGGTCTGATGGGGGAACATTAAGCCGATCTGAGGTCTGATGGGGGCACATTAAGCCGATCTGAGGTCTGATGGGGGCACATTAAGCCGATCTGAGGTCTGATGGGGGCACAATACGCTGATCTGAGGTCTGATGGGAGCACATTAAGCCGATCTGAGGTCTGATGGGGGCACATTCTGCTGATCTGAGGTCTGATGGGGGCACATTCTGATGATCTAAGGTCTGATGGGGGAACATTAAGCCGATCTGAGGTCTGATGGGGGCACATTAAGCCGATCTGAGGTCTGATGGGAGCACATTAAGCCGATCTGAGGTCTGATGGGGGCAAGGGACTGTTAGTTTAGTGATGTAAAAGCTGGGGACAGATTTCCTTTAACATAGGAGTCCCCTTTTTTACTCCTATTAATCCTATATTTTACTGCATTATGTGGTAGAGTATTTAGACTAGGGTATGTAGAAAGTCTGTTGTACTGTACTTAACAGCATAGAGGATCTAGCAGTTTATATAGTCATCTTGCTAATACAGTATTATAACCACAACTAGTAGTATGTGCCTGTGAAGTTGGAAATGTGCGTTTGGGAAGCCAATAAGTGGGGGGCCCACTCAAGTATGTTTGGCCCAGCCCCCCCCCCCCATGTGCTCAACCTCTAGCTACGCCTCTGATTAGGCCCTAAGTGAGCTGTACCCAGAGAAGCCTGATAGATTACAAACTGTTTTTGTCATGACTTATCTGTACTATTGATTTTATGCAAATTTGTTTAACGTTATCACTTAAACATGCTCCATGTATGAGGGAGTAGGAGTCTGAGTCGGGGTGAGGGGAAATTGAGGAGTCTGAGTCGGGGCTTTGGCTTACCGACTCCACAGCCCTGCATGTAACACAGATACACAGTGCACACAGGGATGTCTGGGATGTGTCTGCAATATTCTGTGGGGCAGAACTCTTGGTTATATTGGTGAAAGACTCCCTTTTATTTTTAGCCGAGCAGTTTTCCTTTTGACCATTTTTATTTTTTACTCTGTTCCCGGCGCCAAAACTTTTTGTTCTTCATTAACACTTGTAGGACAACTTTTACTTTCCAATGACACCATTTTATTTCACTCATGAAGTAGTGGGAAACTGAGGAAAAAAATTAAAATGTGGTGGAATTGGGGACAAAGATACAATACCACCAGTTTTATGGGTTTTGTTTTTATAATGTTCCCTGTGCGGTAAAATTGTTACCTTAATTCTCCGGGTCAGTAAAGTCCTTGCAATACTTTAAGTATTAAATCACAAGAAAAACTGTATAAATAAAGTGTAACTGCTATTTCATTTTTTATACCCTAATGGTATAGTACACCCTGCTGTAGAAGTGCTTTAAAATTTGATCATTTTCAGTTTTACCGGATAATAATTCCCACAAATGCATGCTACTTTCCTATTCCACAGCCTCTTCTCAGTGTTGCCATGTGTAGGCCGTCTCCTCTGTATTATAAACAAGAGAGGGATCAGCACTGGGAGGGGGAGCTCAGCCCAGAGTGCCTGGGCTGCAGAAAGTAGAGGGGGGAGGGCTGCTTTATATGGTGAGATCTCCTCAATGGTAGCAACTGGAAATGGTCTTGTTTGAGAGCTGACATTCCAGGCTTTCAAACAAGCATACAAGGTGCTCCAAATACGGAACAGGTTCAGATCTTTCCCTTAAACCTTATGTCTGTGGAGGCTCGCAATTACTGATGGAAATCACTGACCAAAACACTGACGTGTCAATGAGGCTTAATAAAAAGGCCACAGCAAGATGTGCTTAATGTATTAAGAGGCGCATGCTGTCCGTGTGCCACAGTCTGAAATCTAGGCCAAGCCACTGGTTGGTATAGATTTATTATTTTCTGGCATAAATGATGGTATACCGTTCTAAGCCGCAACCACTTTTTTAAAAGATACCTCGAAAGATGGAAAAAAACTTTAAAAGTTGCATAGTTTTAGGTTTACAAAAAAATTGTGACTTTTGTACAACAGAAAACTTCCATGCACTTGCCCATTGTGGATCCTTCATCCATTTACAATGCATATATTAAACAATAGGTGTAACTAATATAGACAGATGGAAAAGTTTGTATGTTGGACAAAAAGACTGTTTGAGACCTTAATGAATATGAAAAAAAAAACTTTGGCTAATAAAGGTCTGTAGGTAAAGAATGATGATTAGAATACCTTTCATTTAAATTTTTCCATTGACTTGTCTGTAAATAAAATTTGAGTGATCACCTTCAGATGTCAGAACCTGGTGATTATACAGAAGGCGCTACATATGTGCTGCTCATTGCTTCCTGCTGATAGCTGATGCAAATCACTTTTGCAGAAGGTTCTCCTCCTCATTGATTAACATGAAATGCTCTATCGATTTTAAATGAAATGTTCTTCAGTAGTTGCAGTGTGTATTAACTCTTTCCCTGCCCAGCGTGTGTCTTGTACGTCCATGCATGGTAGCACTTCAGTAGCCCAGGAGATAAGTCCTTGCTACTGATGGCTGTATCATGTATATCCACTAGAGATATGAAGTTGACAATCTAAGCTTTAAAACAAGACTGGGATCATTCCCAACTTGTTCTCTAAAGTTTCTTTGTCCAACTGTATCGCTTCTAGCACCACAGTCTTTTAAAGATAAAACTGCCAGCTTTAAAACAATGCCTTGCCATTTCTGTAGCTGGTATACAGCTTGAGGTAGAGCAGGATGAAGCAATTTTTCTGTCAGGAAAAAGTCTATGGTGTGCACTATATTGGACTGTAGTATTAAGGGTAAATCGCCCAGTTGGCGTGTTGGGTTGGGCACTTGGTTTCTAAAAGGTTTGCCATCACTGACATAGATCCTCTTCTCCCTGTATAACATGAAAGGGGTAACATGGACTTCTGTATCAATCCCCCCCCCCCAGTCAGTCACTGAGCATACTTGTTCTCTGTCAGATTTGGGAAGGTTCTTTATTTTTTCCTAACCAAAAGAGTCCAAAGACACGCCCTCACTCGTCTAATTGCACTTTTTATGATGTCTTTTATTGATGTGACAATCCAACTGTTTACCAGCGTTCTTATCGCAGTGTGAAATAAGTCACACAAAACACTTGCAAAACACCACAAACATCAATAAAGTTAATTTTTCCCTGTCTGTATCTTGTCTAAATCCAGTCTTTAGCGTAAATGATGCAGAGCTCTTCTCTAGCAATGCACGTGACGTGCTACAGTAATGGCAATAGTGATTATCACTAGAGAGAGGAATATCTCATATTTCTGACAGATGGCAAAGATTTGTCAGTCCGAAAAGACATTTTCACCCTCTGTCACCATAAATGATCATATTCAATTAGTTTAGGAAAAAAGTGTGGCAGCTTTTCAGATCGGTGTAGTACCATATTATGAATGCAATGGCCAGACCTGATGCACTGTAGGTGGCTCAGCTGTCACAATACAGCAGCAGTAAAGCATATGCATTATTCCTATCTGAAAGCAGTGTTGTTTAATGCAATGTTGGGTTTAGGGATTATCATTTTTTATTAGGATTACAATTTTTATTGGGGAGGTCAAAAATTCTATATTATATAATACGAAATGCTTGCATGCAAAATAGTTTTTAACACCTGCAGCATTGAGCGGAACCGTGTGGTATGTAATTTATTGCAACTTATAGATCATGCGTTTGGTCCTGAGATTCGGCCTTTGTGGGAGGGCCTTATGTCCCCTAGGGTCTAACATTACTAATTTATGTAATTGGTTTGTTTTAAAGAGGACCTGTTGCCACAAAAATGCAGTGCAATCTGAACGCAACATGTTATAGAGCAGAAGGAGCTGAGCAGATTGATATATGGTTTTATGGAAAAAGATTCTGTAAAATGTATTACTTTTTTACATTTACATTTATATCTTTACTATTACCACTTCCTGTGAAAAATCCTTGGTACAGGAGGGAGGTGTTATTAGTGATTGACAGCTGTCTCTCCATGCACACTTACACACACAGTGCTATTACTCACTGATAACCCCTCCCTCCTGTACCAATGGTTTTTCACAGGAAGTGGTAATAGTAATCAGTGAGTAATAGCACTGTGTGTGTAAGTGTGCATGGAGAGACAGCTGTCAATCACTGATAACACCTCCCTCCTGTACCCCCCACCCCCCACAAAACTATATAGCAATCCACTCTGCTTCTCATGCTCTACAGCATTGTGCTTGCATTGCATTTTGTGGTGACGGGTCTTGTATAAGTTTGCAGAAATGCAAAAGAAGACGGTATAACCAGAAATGTGTGGGAAAGGGAATGCCCTTTCTAATTGCTTTTAAACTGTAAAAACTTTGCCTGAACCTCAAACCCATGACATTGGGTGGCTAGGATTGTAGTAGTCTTCTGTGCAGGGAATCTATTAAAATAAATTACTTTACGTGTGAAATTAAAGGTGTGGTGCAGGCAGTATATAGTTATGAGCTATCCTCAGGATAGGTCATCAATATCTGATTTGCAGGGGTGTGACAGCCGGCCCTTGAATGAAGCGATTACTTGCAGTATTTACACTGCACTGCCAAGACTTCCAAGAGGGGCAGTTTAATGAAGAAGCAGTGGCGCTCGCATGGAGCACCGCCTCCTCTTCAAACAGCTGATCAGCAGGGGTGTCGGGTGCCGCGCCCCTGCAGATCAGATGTGGATAGGTTTTCACTATATACTGCCTGCACAACCCCTTTAAAATTGATTAAATGAATACTTCATAATCATACTGTCTAGATTTAATGGAGATGCAGCCTGTATGAGAAGATAAGTCCACAGGAGTTGAATGTCTTTTTCTTGCCCTGATGATAGGAAGTTCTACTGAAATTTTAGTTGCAGAAAGGGCTTACAAAATTGTTTCCCAATGCCTGAAGAAAATCGGTAAAGCTGCCAATTTTGTATAAAAATACATTGAGATAAACTGCTGCCAGACACCTCTAGTGCTGTTTATTGTAGGAGAAACAATAAAAAGTATTAAAAGTATAAAAAAAAATTCTAACCATTTTCCCAGTTGGAATCAAAGGTCTCAGAACCCACATAGACATCAGATTGTCACCAATCCTGCTGACAAATATCTATGCACAGCAGAAGGTGTTGTCACTTGACACCTTCTATGGCGTATTTACAGGTTAAGGGTCAAGGAGCAGGGTCTAGTAGATTTGTTGCCTCATCTCTTGGCGGAATATTTCACTGGTTGTCTGATCACTTTGTTGTCTCTAAGTTTTTAGGATTAGCTGCATTGGATTTGCAATGTTTGCAGCAATTAATTTGCCTTTTAGGCATAAAATAAGATAAAAATGGCTCAGTGGTGTTTAACTAAAACTATACAACCCTGAAGACACAAAAATAAAATCTGTACATTCAATGATTCTCATAAAAAAAGCATTGGGAATGAGCAGAGCTCACGGCTGTTAAATCTTCTCAACCAGGGTAATATACGGAAATGTAAGAGTAAATTAGGTTTTATTACACTAACACAATAGCATAATCAAGCTGAAAGCACTGTGCTGAATATGTTCTCTATTCTCTCATGTCTTTAAATGTCTTTCTTAAATTTGGCATCTGCTTTGTAATTGTCAAACAATGTAATACCAAATGTCATTTTCAATAGAGCAGATAGAGGGCTGGGGGTTCGAGACTTGCATTCATTTATCCTGTCACTTGGCCGTGTAGTTTTTGACTTGTGCATGAGCTTTTCAGCGGTCGTCTACAAGAAGTTGAAATTCTGACGCAAGGTGGATGAGAACATCCATAGGGATAGTATATCGCTGTCGGTATACATACTGTATTTATTGAATGTTACCTGGGACTAGAACTCGTTTTCATCACAGATCAGCTTCATGAAGAAGCTAGTGTCCCTGCACATGGGCTATATTTGGGGTACAGTATTCGTGTGAAACTGAGGAGGAAATATTTTACTTTCTGGACATGTGTAGGGGAGGGGGAGTTACACATTGAGAGCAGGAACAAACATGGCCTGCCGGTGTCAGGTCTCCCTAGTACAGCCGTCCAGTTACAGTGGGACAACCCATCACCTATTGTTCTTTATGGGACTGCTGAAGATAAGCGAATTAGAGTACAGCACTGAGTACACCATGGCGGGCAGGACCCTCTGTCCTTCTGTATCAGTCTGCAACTCGTCTTGTTCATGCTTAGTGAAATTGTCTGTATTATGTATGTATGTATGTATACCCCTCTCCATATGTCATATGTACAGAGCCATGGAATGAATGGCGCTTTAATAATAAAAAAAAATAATAATAATGGCTAGAAGGTTTACTGACCAGGATTTTTTTTTATACTGATTATCTATCTCAGATATAAACGCTGTACATCTTTAAACTTTTTGTTTATTGGGTGTTGTACCTGTAGTGTTCTGCGTGGGACACACTGTAACTATCAGTTACTTAAATAAAAAAAGTTGTTTTTTTTCATGCCAAATTGCATGAAGGTGACATTGAGTGTTAACATAATTTTGTTTCTAAATGTTAGTTTTGGTTTTATTTTTGTTTGGCGACTTGTGAGCATTGTACTGCAACCCCAAGACAGACTTGGTATCCTGGTGATTGTATGAAGGGTCTTTAAAGGGGTTGTCTTACTTCAGTGAGTGGCATGTATCATGTAGAGAAAGTTAATATGAGGCACTTACTAATGTTTTGTGATTGACCATATTGCTTCCTATTTTTCCACTGCATTATACACTTCTTGTTTCCATATTTATCACCACCCTGTAATCCATCAATGGTGGTCATGCTTGCACATTATAGAAAAAAGCGCCAGCCTCTCTGCACTCCCACGGTCCTGGCCACCACATAAGCTAGTACTTTCTCTTACGTTGTGTAAGCACGGCCACCACTGCTGGATTGCACAGTGGTTGTAACCATAGAAACGAACCATGTATAATGTGTTGGAAAAATGAATCCAGCCAGCAAAGGAAGCAATTTGGACAATACCAATATATTAGAAAGTGGATTGTATTAACTTCCTCTACATGAGGCCAATAAGATAATGGGCTGCATCAAAAGAGGCATAGATGCCCGTGATGAGAACATAGTCCTGCCACTTTACAAATCACTAGTCAGACCACACATGGAGTACTGTGTACAGTTCTGGGCTCCTGTGAACAAGGCAGACATAGCAGAGCTGGAGAGGGTTCAGAGGAGGGCAACTAAAGTAATAACTGGAATGGGTGGACTACAGTACCCAGAAAGATTATCAAAATTAGGCTTATTCACTTTAGAAAAAAGACGACTGAGGGGAGATCTAATAACTATGTATAAATATATCAGAGGTCAGTACAGAGATCTCTCCCATCATCTATTTATCCCCAGAACTGTGACTGTGACGAGGGGACATCCTCTGCGTCTGGAGGAAAGAAGGTTTGTACACAAACATAGAAGAGGATTCTTTACGGTAAGAGCAGTGAGACTATGGAACTCTCTGCCTCAGAAGGTGGTGATGGTAAGTTCACTAAGAGAGTTCAAGAGGGGCCTGGATGTATTTCTGGAGGGTAACAATATTACAGGTTATAGTTACTAGAGAGGGGTCGTTGATCCAGGGAGTAATTCTGATTGCCTGATTGGAGTCAGGAAGGAATTTTTTTCCCTAAAGTGGGGAAAACTGGCTTCTACCTCACAGGGGTTTTTTTGCCTTCCTCTGGATCAACTTGTAGGAAAACAGGCCGAACTGGATGGACAGATGTCTTTTTTTCAGCCTTATAAACTATGTTACTATGATATATGCCTTTTTCTGTAGTGACAAAACTCCTTTAAGCAGACAATTCTGACAATTTCTCTACAAATGTGCACATTAAGACTTGCCCATAATATTGCCAGGAATGACCACATTGAATGTCAGAGCATCTTATCTTCCAAAAAAAAAAAAAAAAGTACTGTCTAGTGGGTAAAATCTTTAATATACTGTTCAACTACACAGGGCCCATGCACAGGTAAAATGCCAGGTCTCCTCCACTAATACCTGTACAGTTCAGTAGTGTTTGAGGTGTTCTGCAAACATAATGCAGCATGTCCAAGTGTGTGGGGAGCGGCGGAGGACTTGAATGGTGATACTTTATTTTATTTAAAAAAAAAAAAAAAAAAAAAAATATACTCCTTCAATACCTTTTTAAACCACAGGGAATGTGAGTGGGGTTCAAAAATGCTTTGGTTAACCGCCCAGGACTTTATACTACGATTTATGATTGTAAAGCACTTCCTTTCTTTCTTTAGTTCCTTTTGTAAACTTTCTTTGCTTTGTCGTCTATTAATCTTGCCAGAAAAGGGCTAATATAATATTAGAGAGTGAGACTTTGTTCACATCTATGCTGGTTGCTGCACTATTCAATTCAGTAAAATGATATGCCCCATGCCTTTTTTGATGCAGTTTTTTTAGCCAATGCCAGTATGAGAAGTAGTCCTTATTTTATACTGTATTTCCCATTTTATTTGAATTATAAACTGTTTTGGGCTTAAAATACTGTACCAAAACGGCATGTGTGAATGCAGCCATATGTCTCTTCTGCCATGACATTGTGCGAGATTCGTTTTTTGAGTAAGTATAATGTATATTAAAGGGGTAGCCCAGTTTCAGGAGGCGACTGATCAGTCTGAAATAAGAGGTAAGTAAATATCCTGCTGCAGCCAACCGCTGGCCTCATCAGCTGTACCGTTAAGGCCAGTGATTGGTTGTAGTTGTCACATGTTGTTGACACAACAGCACCGCTGTACCAGGGTAAATAGAGCCTGACCAGTTGAACTGGAGCAGCGGTGTGGGATCTGTCAGGTAAGTACTTACCTGTTCTTTTTTTTTTCAAGCTGATCCCAGACACTATAAGTTTTACAAATGGGGAAATTCAGCCATCGGCATAATTTATTTTACGTTAATATACTGACTTTTTTCTATTTGTTCTTGCATAATATATAGGCTTCTGTAAGGGCCTGCTACCTGTATATAAATGGGAAAACCTCACAGTTGTGCTTCATTGTGAGCAAATGGGGAGCTCTGGCACAACCATAGGACCTACCCATTGCTTTCGGTGTACTTCCAGACTTTTTCCAAATTTTTATGCTTCGGACCCTTTTAAAAATATAAATATTCATATATTTTACACACTAAATCATTATTGTGGTATTATGCATATTGTGTGGATTCCTAATTAAAAAAGCAGATTCTCCTCCAGCACATTGTATATCCTGCGGTTGAAAATGGTGTGAAAGCACCACAGTTGAAAGCCACAAAACCCTGTGAGCAGCAAGTCCTCTACTTGGTGACATACAGCTGCATGGCTGAGTCATCCCAATACCCATAGAAAAGAAAACCCCTGATAAGATATGAAATCCTCTCAGTTTCTATTTCTAGCTGAGAAGTGTCTCATAGAAAACGAGAAGAGGTAGGGGGTTTCTTGAGATCTAAATAAACGAAATAACAGAAAACATAAAAGTCATCAAGACTACAAATGAAACCATTTGATTTACATTTTGACAGTTCCATGTTCGCTCTGAACAATGAAGACGTTTAGATACATCATATCTACATTGCGTATATTGATCATATATATGCATGTTCAGCCTGGACTATATCTGTCTGAATAATGCTTTTTGCCCTTGATCTAGAAGCTTAAAGGTTTTCTGTCTCAGACATTCATGGCATATCGTTAGGATATGCCATCCATGTCAGAAAGGTGCAGGTCCCACCTGTGGTACCCACTCCTGTCTCCAGAACAGAACCCCTAAAGTGAAGGGGGAGCAGCCTCACAACTGCTCTATGGGAGGTCTGAGTGCTGACTTGGCTATTTCTGTCGGTCCCATTGTAGTGAATGGAGAGGTAGGCAAGCATGCACGATGTGCTCTGCATTCACTGCTATGGGACTTCTGAAAATAATTGGGCTCGCTCGCTTGGCTATTTTTGGAACCCCCATAGCAGTAACTAGAGAGCATGACACGGTGCTTCAGCAGATAGAAGCGGGTTCCAGAGGTTGGCTAGCCGTCTTGTCTAACCTGGTCTTCTTGCACCTGCGCCATGTCTTCTGGTCTCAGTCCTTGCAAAGTGGATCTGCTGCTGCTCTCCAGGCAATGTAGATTCCAACTGAGCAAGTGGAGAGACCAGGAGAGATGGCGCATGCATGGGAAGATGGGGCTCAGCCATTGCTCAGTTGGAATCTATGCTGCTTGAAGAGCAGCAGATGGACTGCGTAAATGTGGAGACTTGGAGGCACAGCACAGGTGCAAGAAGACAGGGTAGATGTCTAGCCCTGTCAATACAGGGGAGGGACTAATCCTGTGGGACTGTTACCCATGGCAGATTATAATAGGGACATTTGGGTCGGCGGCAATGGGCCCATCAGAAATGTCCAGCTCCTATTGACTGCATGCTCACAGCTGCTGACAGTCTCTGCATCCTCCCTCTTGCCACTGCTGCGTCCTCGCCGAAAGAGGAAGAAGTCAGAGAAGACACCTGGCAAGAAGGAGGAGGCAGCATCAGACTGCGGGTAACACTACATTATCTGTGCCCAGAGAGGTTCCCTGCAGTACTGTGCTATCTGTGGTGTTAAATAGGACTGCAGGTGACCTCTACTACATTATTTGTTTGTACTCAAGCTCTGAGCACAGATAATGTAGTAGATGTTCCCTGCAGTCCTATGTGACAGCACAAATAGCATGCTGTTTCTCTGGGATTTACACATTGATTGTCTATCCTGAGCATAGGTCATCAATATGGGATTGGCTGGGTTCAACTCCCCGCACCCCAGATGATCAGTAGTTTGGGGAGATTGTGGTGCTCCGGTGAACGCCGCAGTTTACCAAGCACAGCACTGTATATTTGATAGGTGTGCTTGGTATTGCAGCTCAGCCCTATTCACTGGGACGAGACTGAGCTGCGCCTAAACATCAGACCACTGAATGTGATGTCACATGGCCTAAGAATAGGCTGCAGCACTCGTGGAGCACCGTAGCCTCTTCATACAGAAAAAAAAAATATTGGATGGCACACGGAGGAGGGTGCGAACCCGAGTTGGGTAGACAGCGCCAGGGCTATGATCCGCCCCTATGTGTTACTAACTGGTGCTACTCCGAGGGCTCTGGCAGGTCACTCAGTGCTCCAGTAATCTCATTTACAAGTCAATAAAAGCATGTTTCCTGGGGAATGAGACTACAGAAATACATAATCGGGGTCAGCATCATCAACACTACTAGGCTATATGCCTGGTTCAATAGAATTGATCATGCAGACAGATTTGCTTTAAAGTTTATCTGAGAGCTTAATGGGGTTCTCCAGGATAGGTAAACAATATCAGATCGGTGGGGGGTCCTACACCATGCCCCTCAACCAATTAGCTCTTCTGCATTAGTGCCAGAACTGCTCCTCACTGTTAGTGGACGGAGCTGGTTACAGTGCTGCCACTGACGTGTCCTGGAGCTTGGTTAACATAACAGGGTTGCTGAAAGAATACACCAGACACCTAGTTTATTGCTTGTTTTCCAGGCCTCTCTCCATATATTCACCGTTTAACGTCTTTAATTTACTATCCATCGTCCGTGTCACTAGTAGAGTTAGAATATGCCATGGAACTGGAGATATTCTTCTGTTAAAAATTTTAACCTTCAAGTTCTTGATTGTTCAAATCTGTCTTGCAGGATGGCTGAAAACCTTTGATGACTATTTCAGAGACCAGACACAGCACATTCTTAATAACATGGTTGTAAAACTGCAAGAAGATAAGGCGAGAAAATTCATGTGGTCTGAGATTTCCTACTTCGCCAAATGGTGGGATGGAATTGACAGCCAGAAGAGAGACGCTGTTAAGAAGTAAGTGAAGGCCTGTTTCACACTGCCGTCTTTAGATCCGGCAGGGAACATCCTGCTGGATCTCTCTGCGTTCCGGTATTGCTGGAAGATATCATATCTCTGTCTGGTCCAATTCACCGACTGATCTGTGAAAAGTGACTTCTGCATCAATTTATTTCTGTATCTGTCTGAATGTCCTCCTTTACCATATAGGATGAGAGTGCTACTGTTACATGTTCTTTTGCTTATCCTGCTTGCTCGCGTTGCTATGAAAAATTATGTGTTAATATATCCAAATGAGCCTCTAGGAGCAATGGGGGCGTTGCCCTTACACCTAGAGGCTCCGCTCACTCTGCAACTGTGACCCTCTTAACCTTCATTGACAGGGCCAGGCGTGATTATGTTTTCACTGCCTCTCCCTGT
The DNA here is from genome assembly GCA_900303285.1 of Rhinella marina. NCBI lineage: Eukaryota > Metazoa > Chordata > Amphibia > Anura > Bufonidae > Rhinella > Rhinella marina. Next base: position 72,396 of record ONZH01014612.1, read on the forward strand.
CAATGAAAGTGTGGCAGTTATAGAGAAAGCATGGCCTCTAGGTGTAAGGGCAACGTCCCTATTGCTTATTTTTCTCAGCAATGAAGCCACATATGAACATGGGACCAACTCAGGTGCCTTCAGCTGCCAAGTGCACATGTAGCAGGTCAGCCAGTGTCATAGGTGCAAATCTACTGACAGATGTACTTTAGTAAATTATAACTTAAGACTATTGTATGAACCATTCGTCTTAATAAATAGCCCCCATGGTGTTTTAGCTGCAAGTCATAGTGATAGTTTGAAGAATTTGGAGTTATTTCTGAAAGAATTCAATGTAAATTGAAAAAAACTTGCAGATTAATTACATTTACCGTTGTAGTGCTCCCTTTTCCGTCATTTGTTTAAAAATTTGCAGATTGAGCACAAACTGTCAAGGTTAGTCTGACGTCTGTACACAACAGTTTTTTGTTAATTCGGGAGCAATGCTGCTTATACTGTATTTTGCAAGGGTACTTTGCTGACCTGTAATTTTGATAGCTAATTTCTATTGAAAACGATTGACAAGATAATTGCCGTATTTATTTAGTCATCTCAGTGACTGTCCCAGATTTTCTGCCTTTCTAATTGCACATAGTAGGCCGCGAGAAAAGAGAACACTTTTTCCTCTGCCAAACAAGTTAATGGATTGTAACAGTGGACGACCCAATAAAAAACCCAAATATTTATTTTAAGTTAATTATTTTTCAGACCTATTGTAAGCGCTTGTGTAAAAATAAACATTATGTTAACAATGCCTCTGGGATTTAATTAAACCGTAGTGGGGGCATTTACTCTTTCCTCAACGTTTTATCAGGTCCATTAAATTTGTACAAGAACAAATAATTTTATTGTTGCAGCATTTCAGAAAGCTGAAATAAGTGTTTGCAGATAAAAATGCTTGATAGAAGCCAAGTTTTCAATGGTCTATGGAAATTTTGGCCATTTCAGCCACTCTTTGCTCTTAAATTTACTATTGTCATAACGAGAAGATGGTGGATCTTCATAAAATGCTGTAGTGTAAAGCGGGAGCTAATCCAGGATCTTTACATGTTCACCAGATTATTCAGACTGCCAACATTTTACATAAATTGCATAATTTTACACATGGTGGTTTGAGGGCTAGTGACAGTATTCCTGTCATACTGCTGGTGGTCTACAAATGTTAACCGCTTAGTAAATTAAATAGGGTAAAGGTTCCTGATGATCTACCTGTCTAAAGAGCAAAACTCTCGTTCATCAGATGCAGGGGCGGTCTTGGGCACCACGCATCCTATGCATTTGCGTAGGGCCCCCGGCGTCCAAGGGGGCCCCCACGCTCTTCTCTTGTGCCGGTGCCCAAGACCGCCCGCAGAGGGAGATGAGCGCTTCCATTGTGGAAGCGCTCATCTCCATAGTCATCTGTATCGCCGTCCTCAGGACGGCGATACAGATGCCTGTATTGTACTGGGGCAGGGGAGGGAGAGGCGTCTCCCCTGCCCGTTCCTCTGATAGGCTGCAGGCACTGGGCCTGCAGCCTATCAGAGGCCTGCTCAGGCGGCGCGATGACGTCATTGCGCCGCCTGAGCCGTACAGCGCGGGACACAGGCCGGAAGAGGCCTGCATCGCATCGCTGCCAGCACCATGGAGGTAAGTATAAGTGTTAATTTTTTTTTATTTTTTTTTTTTATTGTAGCAGTCACCGACCGGAGCTCAATTGGGGGCACTGGGGGCATTTTGGGGGCATTTTTACTGGCACATGGGGGCACTGGGGGCATTTTACTGGCACATGGGGGCATTTTTACTGGCACATGGGGGCATTTTTACTGGCACATGGGGGCACTGTGGGCATTTTTACTGGCACATGGGGGCACTGTGGGCATTTTTACTGGCACATGGGGGCACTGTGGGCATTTTTACTGGCACATTGGGGCGCAGTTATTTCTGGGGGACGGTATGTTCACACTATTACGGGACAGTATTTGCTGGGCGCAGTTATTTTAGGACACTGTGTGCCAATAATTATTGAAGGGCACTATCTGTGTGGTACTAGTGGCACAGTACTGGGGTGGTAGGATGATTTGTCCAGAAGATGGGAGGATGATGGAAAAGTAGTAAACTAAGATTTTTTTCTGTCAAACTGCAGAGATAAGAAATGGCTGAAAAATGGCGTCTGGTCTGAAAGGAGAAGATGAGGAAAGAGAAGATCTACATCCGAGGAGACGTCACTGGATGTAAGAGGTATGGGGCGCTGTATTAGGCGGGGGGGGCCCAAGCTGAACTCTTGCACCAGGGCCCATGAGCCTTTAGCTACGCCCCTGCAGCCCAGCCAATAGAGAGCTGGGAGTCTGGGACACGCCATAGGCTGTGGGCAACCTTGACCCCCCCCTCCAGTGAGGTGTAGGGGGTGTGTCATTGGGGGGGGGCGTGTCATCAGAGGCCGTGTCATCAGGGGTGTGAGGTGTCATTGGGGGGGGGCCCCCAGACATAACTTCGCTTAGGGCCCCAGAAATGCCAAGACCGCCCCTGATCAGTTGAAGTATCTGAGTTGCCGACACCTCAATCATCGTTGCCGGGCAGCAGATCATGTGGTATAAACAGCTTCTGCTGCCCAGGAGCAATGATTTAATATGAGGATGACCGATTCAATTAGCGATCGCTCGTCCTCCTACTGTGGAGGTGATTGCTGCATGTAAATGCGCATCCCCTCCACTTAACCAGCAGCTGACTGTCGAGAAGGAACGCTTCCTTCCATACAATGGGATTTTCCTCTCCCTGTCTAAATCCCCCTTTAGTATCTCTGGTGATTCAAGGAGCGAAAGAGGTTTTCAGTACTAATTGCCTACCCTTAGGATAGGTCGGCAATATCCGATATTGTGGGCCTGATCCTTTGTACCCCCCACTAATCAGCTGATTGAAGGATCCACAGTGCTTGGACAGTGCTGTTCTGTACACAGGACCCTGTACACTTGGTAACAGGATTGACTATTACGGGTTAGTCTGATTCAAATGAATTGGACAAAGCAGCAGTGCCCAGAACAGACTTTGCGAGTTATTTTCGTATTTACGTATTTTCTTTAAGTGTCCGTTCCGTTGTTTTCTTTGACCGGACCGTATGCGTAACCATTCATTTCGATGGGTCCTCAAAAAAACAGAAGTTACCCAATGTGCATTCCGTTTCCGTATTTCCATTCCTCAAAAGAATAGAACCTGTCCTGTTGTTCGCAATATGGAGAAGGATAGGACTGTTCTATTAAGGGCTAGCTGTTCCGTTCTGCAAAATACTTTTTTGCGGATCCGTTTTCATGGAGCGGTCGTGTGCATGAGCCCTTAGTCAGATGATCTGTGTGGATGCTGAGATTCTGTCCTCCACCCGTCTGATTTTGATGGTCTGTCCTAAGGTTGAAACCATTCCCCCACTAGACCCTCAGGTATATTGTACATCAATATTAAAGGGATTTTACATGCTCGGAAACAGCAATGTGTCACATGACAGCAAGTCTCAGGAAAGTTGCTCAACTGAAAACATTTGTGGGACTTCTCTGCAACTTGCTGTCTATTTAAAGGGAACCTGTCATCAACTTTATGCTGACTGTACTGAGGGCAGCATAAATTAGTGACAGAAATGCTGATTTCAGCGGTGTGTCTCTCATGAGCTAAAATTAAGTGGTTGCTGAGAACCAGCATCATAATCATTACAGCACAGGCCTTGAAAAGAGTCAAATCTACCTGAGAAGAGTCATGGTTATTCCTAATCTCCTGCTCTCCTGTCCATCTGCTGATGATTGGCAGTTCTCTCCTAGAGAGAAAGGGAGAAAACTAGGTAGAAGACTGTCAGTCATCAGCAGGTGGCAGGGAGAGCAGGAATTCATGAATAACCAGGACTCTTCTCATGAAGATTTGACTCTTTTCCAGGCCTAGTCTGCAATGATTGTGATGTTGGTTCCCGGCAACCACTTACTTTTAACTTATAAATGACAGGCCTCTGAAATCAACTCGCCTGTCTCTACTTTATTCTGCTGTTAGTATGGGAAGCTCACAGTTGATGACAGGTTCCCTTTAAGAGGAGTGATTTGGTTGTTAAAATACAGGCAAATTGCAGAAAACTTGCTGGCAGGTCACATGAGACTTGCATTGTGGTCCATGATGGCAAAGAGTCGCATGCGTAGTGGCCGACGACTAAAAACTCAAGTGTTGGATTTTTCTGTAACTGTCGCATGGACAGCATGTTGTGAATTACATTGTGGAAAAATGTATTAATTAAAGGCTTTGCTATTCTTGCCAGCTTTAGTGTTAACGCTGTTATTTTATTGAATTAACAGGTTAATTGAGCAGAAACAGTTTGAGATTGTTACAGGCGGATGGGTTATGGCTGATGAAGCTTCCCCTCACTATTTTGCTTTAATTGACCAATTAATAGAAGGGCACCAGTGGTTGGAGAAAAATCTTGGTAAGATATATATATATATATTTTTTATTTTTTTTTTTTAAAGAAGAACTCCCGCAAAAAATTTTATTCTCTGACCTGTTAGAAAGGTGCATGATATAATCCGTAGTGAATGTCATTTTCTTATCAGGCTGAAATTGAGAGTTTCCACTCTTTTTATTGTAGCTGGGTCATGTGACCAACTCCCTGACCTCCAACTGACCCAGGACAGCAAGCCAGTCACTTCTCTATTAATTCCTATGAGACTGAAAGTGAGGCTCCCCATAGGAATGCATAGACAATTAGACTTCCTGTCCACACATAAGTCTCTGTGTGAGTTGGTGGGTCTAATTCCTAGTCACATGACACAGATAAGAAACTTCAGGATGATATAACTCAAAAATTCAGCTACTGGTAAAGAAAGGACATTTACTACAGATTACATCATGTACATTTCTAGCAGGACATGGAATAAAAATTTTTGCGGGAGTTCTTCTTTAAGGTTTAGCTATTTAATTTGCATGAACAAAATCATATTCATATTGCATAAAATGGGAAAGGGCTACCATGTGTGTTAAGCATCTCATATCTGTGCCAAGCGGCGGCTTTAAAGGGGTTTTCTAGGCTCCTGATATTGATGACCTGTCCTCAAGATTGGTCTTCAATGTTCGATCAGCGAGGGCTCGACATCCTTACCCCCCCCCCCCCACGATCAGCTGCTCTGGCACTGAAACTAGCACTTTGAAGGGAATCTAGCTTCATTTTCCATTTAAAGTGTACTGGCCATGCTAGGTTACTGCAGCTCCGCTCCCATTGAGTGGCAACTAAGATGCAGTAATGTAACACAGCCGCTACGCTTTGAACAGAGATGTGCTTCTTGCTCCATTTAAGAGCTGGTTCCAGCACTGGAGGCTGTAGGGAACAGCTCCGGGGCGTAGCTATAGGGGAAGCAAGGGAAGCGGCTGCTTTGGGAGCCAGACCCAGAAGGGGCCCCATCAGGAGGAAGACTAAAAGATAACCCTCAGCAGTATTATACAATGACATTATATACAGTGACACTGTAGGAAATGGATGGAACTGCTGACAGGCCTTGTCTGAGTGCTCAGTCTTGACTAGCCACAGAAGAGGAGGTTGCACGCACGTTGGGGGTGGCAAAGAAGTTGCTGGGGAGGTGGGGGAGTGGGCGTTCAAAAATTTGCTGTGGGGCCCAGTCAGTTGTAGTTACGCCACTGGAACAGCTGATCGGTGGGGGTGTTGGATGTTGAGCCTGCACTGATATGACATTGAAGACCTATCCTGAGGAGCCTAGAAAACCTGTTTTAATAGCTTTAATATCAGTTAAATGTCAATAGTATGCTATACAGTTGAGACACATTTCTGACTGGATGCAGTAATTTTCACCCACCTTAGGTAGGTTTTTGTTCTTTATACTGGTAGTTACACGGTGGTTAGAATAACAGATTGCATTTGGTTGATACTTTTATAGTGAACTTTTTTTTTTTTTTTTTTTAATGGGTTCCATTTAACCCCTTAATGACCGGGCCATTTTGCACCTTCGTGACCAGACTTATTTTTGAAAATCTGACATGTATCACTCTATGTAGTGATAACTTTGAAACACTTTTACTTATCCAGGCCATTCTGAGATTGTTTTCTCGTGACACATTGTACTTCATGACAGTCATAAATTTGAGTCAATATATGTCACCTTTATTTATGAAAAAATCCCAACTTTACAAAAAATTTTGAAAAATTCACAATTTTCAAAATTTCAATTTCTCTGCTTTTAAAATTGAAAGTGATATCTCATAAAATATTTATTATTTAACATTCCCCATATGTCTACTTTATTTTGCAGCATTTTGTAAATGTCATTTTATTTTTTTGGGACGTTAAAAGGCTTAGAATTTTAGAGGCAATTCTTACATTTTTTAAGAAAATTTACAAAATTCACTTTTTAAGGACCAGTTCAGGTCTGAAGTCACTTTGTGGGGCTTACATAGTAGAACCCCCCATAAATGATCCCATTTTGGAAACTACACCCCTCAAGTTACTTAACACTGATTTTATAAGCTTTGTTAACCCTTTAGGTATTCCACAAGAATTAAAGGAAAATGGAGATGAAACTTCTAAATTTCACTTTTTTGGCAGATTTACCATTTTAGTCCAGTTTTTCTTTAACACATCTAAGGTTAACAGCCAAACAAAACTCAAATATTTATTACCCTGATTCTGCGGTTTACAGAAACTCCCCACATGTGGTGGTAAACTGCTGTATGAGCGCATGGCGGGGCGCAGAAGGAAAGGAGCGCCGTATTGTTTTTTGAAGTCAGATTTTGCTGGACTGGTTTTTAGACACCATGTCCCATTTGAAGCTCCCCAGATGCACTCTATAGTACAAACAATCAAAAAGTGACCCCATTTTGGAAACTACGGGATAAGATGACAGTTTTATTGGTACTATTTTGGGGTACATATGATTTTTAATCGCTCTATATTATTTTTTTGGGAGGCAAGGTAACCGAAGAATGGATGTTTTGGTACTGTATTTCTTTTTTGTTTTTTATAATGTTCATCTGACAGGTTAGATCATGTGGTATTTTTATAGAGCTGGTTGTTACGGACGCGTTGATATCAAATATGTCTACTTTCTTTGTTTGTTTGTTTCAGTTTTACATAATAAAGCATTTTGAGAAAAAATATGTTTTTGTGTCTCCATTTTCTGAATGCCATATCTTTTTTATTTTTCTTCCGATTGTCTTGTGTAGGGGCTCATTTTTTGCAGGAAGAGTTGAAATTTTTATTGGTACCATTTTTGGGTAAATATGATTTTTTGATTATTCATTATTACACTTTTTGGGGCAAGGTGACCCAAAAATTGGGAATTTTGGCACAGCTTTTATTTATTCATTTTTACTGCGTTCACATGAGGGGTTAGGTCATGTGAGATTTTTGTAGAGCAGGTTGTTACGGACGTGGCGATACCCAACATGTGTACTTTTTTTTATTTATTTAAGGTTTACACAATAATATCATTTTTGAAAGAAAAAAATGTTTTAGTGTCTCCATAGTCTGAGAGCTGTAGTTTTTTTATTTTTTGGGCGATTGTCTCAGGTAGGGGCTAATTTTTTGCGGGATGAGATGACGGTTAGATTGGTACTATTTTGGGAGCAATTCGCCTTTTTGATCGCTTGGTATTACGCTTTTTGTGATGTAAGGTGACAAAAAATTGCTTTTTTTTTACATAGTTTTTATTTTATTTTTTTTACTGCGTTCACATGAGGGGTTAGGTCATGTGAGATTTTTGTAGAGTAAGTTGTTATGGACACGGCGATACCTAACATGTCTAGGGTATTTTATTATTTTATTTATTTTTACTCAGTTATAAATGTGCATATATGGGAAAAAATGATTTTTTTTTTTTACGTTTTCATTTTTTTTTTTTTTTACACTTTTTTTTTTTTCACTTTTTTGACTCAGACCCACTTGGTTCTTGAAGATCCAGTGGATCTGATGTCTCTATAATACACTGCAGTACACTATATAGTGTACTGCAGTGTATTCTTACTTTACAGTAAGCCTGATCAGGCTCCTGCCTTTAGCAGGAGCCTGGTCAGACTTGATATACCATGGCAAGCCGGATGGCGTCCGGTTGCCATGGTAACCATCGCAGAGCAGCGTCCCGATGGGAGGAAGCTCCTTCCCTCTCTTGTGGCCACACCATCGGTGCGCTGCCAGTGCACCGCAGCGCCCGATGGGGGAGGGAGCTTCCTCCCTGTTAACCCCTTCCATGCCGTGGTCCCTACGGACCGCGGCATGGAAGGGGTTAAACGGCCGACATCACTGCCAGCAGCGATGTCGGCCGTTACATTAGATTGTCAGCTGTATGTTACAGCTGACAATCTAATACCGCTCGGTCATCCTGATATTGGGGGGGGATTGAAGACGGGGGGGGGGGGGTTGACGTAACTTACATGCTGTGGGCGGGGGGGGGAGGGCAGGGCAGGTCCCGCTCGGCCATCCTGTAGTATTAGAACATAGCAGTGCAGCCCCGATGTCGGGGCTGCGCTGCTGAACTCTGCGATTGGTCAGTCAAATCTGACTGACCAATCGCAGGGGTTCTAAGGCGGGGACCACTGTGATTGGTCCCCTGCCGGGTGTCCGGACAGCTCTGCTGTCCGTGACACCAGTTTGCAAGCAAGTGTCACCGCAAGTGTACTTGTGGTGACACTTGCATTTCATGACGTACTATGCACGTCATGAAGCGCTAAGTTACACAAATTCATGACGTACATAGTACGTCATGTGTCATTAAGGGGTTAATTATAGTGCTTGAAAAGCACTATATTATTCCTCCGTTTCTTTCTTCTTATTCTTCTCCCTAAATTTCTGCAATTAATACAGGCCGAACCGCTTGGCGTACAGACTCCGTTCAAAGTGCGTTTCGAAGCCCTCAATGGTGAGAGGTGTGCTATGTATTTTTGGAGTCGATCGGATTTGTCGTTAAGATATCACAGGTTAAAACCCCAAAAATTCTCCATAGGAATGAATGGAGAGCCTTAGAGTGTGGGCCCATCAGCCAATCACAGTGAATATGCAAATAGGCAGCACCATATATGGCACAGCATACACACAGTGGAGAAGGCTTAGAGATATATAGAGATAATATAGAGGGGAGATTCCTCAGACCTGAGGCTAAGGGGGCATTCACATGTCCGTTGTAAGGAGCCATGATCACGGGCCTCGGGGACGCGCACTGGCAGAAGAGGGGTTAATCCGCCATTTTGGATTCTGTTAAACTTCAAGGGGCTTTCCAGAGTGACTCTTAAAGGGGCATTCACACAGGTGTACTATGGAAGTCACTGTTAAAGGTGCGCCCTTTTCAAGCACTATGTATTTTCTTCTGGAAATGCAAATCTAGTTTTATTTTTATTTTTTTTATTGATTTTCCGTTTACTCTTTGATTTTGCTAGTTGAAATCACCAGGTTACCTGCAGATGATGGACCTTTAATTATTTTCTTCTAATAAAATTGCATCTGTATGAGCCTTCCTGTTTGAAAGTGGATCAGTCACCCAATCGGCAGCTCTGTTCATTTTGGTGGGTTTCACAGGGTCAGGGGCCTTCATTCTCATGATTGGTGGGGGCCCAGTGGTAGGACCCCCACCGATATAAAAGTTATCCCTATCCTGTGCTTAATATAACCAGAATATCCCTTTAACTTGGACAACCTCCTTAATCCAAAGGTCTGTCAATGTGTTTCACCACAATTCTGCCGAATATTAAGATGACCATTTTATGAGTCCTGCTCTAACTTTGATCCAGCTTGATTTTTCTTTTTCTTCAAAGTCATCATAAAACACGTCTACTATAAACTTAAATGGATATTTTTTTTTTATAGGTGTAAAACCAAAATCTGGATGGGCTGTGGATCCGTTTGGACATTCCCCAACCATGGCATACCTCCTAAAACGCTCGGGGCTGTCTAACATGGTTATTCAGCGTGTTCACTATTCAATAAAGAAACATTTTGCAACAAAAAAGACATTAGAGTTCTTTTGGAGACAAAATTGGGGTAAGTGAAGAACTTGCAATATTGCTTACTCTGTATTAAAAAAAAAAAATCCCCGAAATCATACAGTTTTCACTTTTGCAACTGACCCTAATAATAGGCTAACACACCCTGTTCTTTAGAGAGCAGTTCTCAGAATTCCTCCAAGCACCTCGGGCAGGAGTATAATAGCAGGTATCACCTATGTATACGTATCACAAGCTACATCATTCACAATAGGTGATAGCCACAGCTCACTTCCTTCTGTTCTCCGTACAACAACCTCTTCACAGCACATCTACAACAATGCCGCATAGAAGTCAGTGAGTCCTCTTTAGTCTGCACATTCCTATGGTCCATGTTGCTGCTTTAAAGGCTATGGACACCTTTAGTGTTAATGTTTTTATCATTGATTTCTACTCGTTTTGAATTAAAATCTTTTTTTTCCATTTGGGCTTTATTGAAAAAAAAATTCAACCGTTTTTCCGTTACAGCTTTCACTTTTAGTACATCTCCAGACTGTTGCTTTCTGCTCGATCTGTAGCCATTATCAACTAACTCCTGACAGCTCATAATAATTAAAATTAAATTTATAAGCTGTTATCAGTTCAGAAATAAGGGCTACAGATCGAGCCGTCAGAACAGTTCTAACTGATTCACTGTGGAGCAGAAAGCACTCAAAGTGGTTGTCCGCTTTATTTATGTTGAAGACGTATCCTCAGGATAGGTCATCAGTACTAGATCAGTGAGAGGCCGACTCCCAGCACCCCACCGATCAGCTGTTTGAAGAGAAGGCAGCGTTGGTACGAGAGCTGCATTCTCGTCACTGTTTACCTGCTCGCTGTCACAACCACAGTGGTGAGCAGGTGTAATTACATCTCAGCTGTCCCATTCATTTGTATGGGATGGCTCCTTCCCATTCAAGTGAACAGGAAGGAGCCATCCCATAGAAATGAATGGGACGGCTGAGATGTAATTACACCTGCTCACTGCTGTAGTTGGGACAGCGAGCAGGTAAACAATGAAGAGAAGGCAGCTGTTGTACCAGCGCTGCTTTCTTTTTAAACAGCTGATTAGTGGGGATACCGGGTGTAGAACCCCTGTCGATCTGATATTGATGACCTGCATGAGGATAGGTCTTCAGTATATAAAGCAGACAACCAGTTGAAGGCTGTAGAGGAAAAACTGAATTTATTCATTTATAAATTCTCTAGTGGAAAAAATATTTTAGTCTAAAATAAGTAGAATGCAATAATAAAAATGTCCCCAAAGGTGTTTTTTTGCCTTGAACACATATTTCTGAATGCTTTTAACAGCAGCTCAGCAAAGAGGACCGCTTCCATAATAAAGTACAGAAAATAGAATAAAAGGTACAGTAACTACCATCAGAAAATAAAAACAAATTCGAACAAAAAGGAATATGTATAAATATTAACATCTTGTCCATGCATAATTCTGACGGTAAATTCTTGTTTTTCTCCTGTAATAAAATATTTGTCTGGGAATTTGAACTCAGGAATGAGATTTTGGCAGCTCTGTTCGGATTGCTCACTGTTTATCAGTGAAAAGCATTAGATTCTATGAAACTGGCCTAAGTTCTTGTAATGTTAATGCCTTATGGAGACATTATCTGCTCAGTCCACCAGGTTTTAATCACCAGTCAGACTGCTGTTTGGGTAATTTTTATTACATTTTACTACATTGATCTATGTTGAAGACAATATTTGTTGTGCTTCACTTGCACAACGTTTAGCCACACAATCGCTGTGGAAAGTTCAGCCTCAGCAGATTGAGGGTTCAAGGTCTGTAGTGCTGGAGGCATCCTCGGGCCTTCCGAACCTGCTGTGCCAGCAACCTTCTTTGTCCCTAAATGCTAAATGCTTGAGGTGCTCTAGATTTTCTGTGAATGGTCTGTTAAGTATTCTTCAGCTATGGTGCCATTTATTATTAAAGTCAAACTCTGCATTGAATTAGTCCCCCCCGCCCCCATACATCATATTTCTTTTAGAAAAATATCTGAAACTTTTTCTGTAAATGTTTAATTGAAAACGAAAAGTATTATCACCAAAATTATCTGTGTTCAGTGTTTAGGCCCCATACACATTAGTGTATTTTCGGATTAACCTGCTGTTCTCGGCGCGTTTGGCCAGCAATTTAAAGAGGACCTTTCTCTTCTCCTGACATGCCTGTTTTAATAACTACATGCAGTCACCGTGTAATACCAATGTGGTATTACTATTCTTATGACTATATATATTGTGCCATTCCTGTATTATTCCTGCTAGAAGTTTACAAATTGCCAGCAGTTTTCAGTAAAGGTACTGCTGAGAGTTACCCATAGCTGGTGTGTCTGACTGTGTCAAATCAGTACTGCCAGTGGCAGACTGCAGGGACGCACTCCCCAACTGGTAACACCCACCTGTACCTTTACTGCAAGCTGCTGACAATTCATTCATAAACTTATAGAAGAAATAACAAAGGAATGGCACAACGGAGATTGATAAGAATAGATACTACAGAATTTTTATTACATAGGGAATGCTAGTAATTACTAAAATGGACATGTCAGGAGAGGTGACAGGTCCACTCTAATATGTATCTAGGACTCCCGACTCTCCCCTGACAAAATATGTCAGGGGAGAGAAGGATGAAGCGATAAGCGACCACCAGAAGAGTCTAGCAGGTGCTATTCCCTTACTCCCTATTTAATACATGTACACTTTCAGTCAGGCTGAACATGTATGAGGGTATCAGGAGAGATGACAATCGTTCCAACAGGTATGGATAGTGTGTGACCTTGTTCACGCAAGCGGGTTGTCCCTGTGTTTAATTGTGTATGCTCTGGGTGTAGCACTCCAATCACACACCCAGGTTCTACCAAACTGAACTTCGTTGCATTTATCATGTAGAGAAAGTTAATACAAGCCACTTACTAATGTACGGTGATGTACATATTGCTTCCTTTTCTGGCTGGATTTATTTTTCCATCATATTTATACACTGCTCGTTTCCATGGTTACAGACCACCCTGCAATCCATCAGTGGTGGTCGTGCTTGCACAATATAGGAAAAAGCAGTAGCCTATGTACACTTCCATGGTCCCAGCCACACGAGAGGCTGATGCTTTTTCCTATATTGTGCAAGCACGACCACAACTGATGGATTGCAGGGTGGTCATAACCATGGAAACGAACATTGTATAGTGTGATCGAAAAATGAATCCATCCAGCAAAGGAAGCAATAGGGATAATAACAATACATTAGTAAGTGCCTTGTATTAACTTTCTCTACATAAATGCAACTTACTAAAGGGGTTGTCCAGCTAAGGGTTCGACACCCGGGACCCCCGCCCATCAGATGTGAGACGAGGAGGTGACGCTCCATGCAAGTGCCACTTCCTTGTTTTGACACTACGTCTCGTGTGGAGTGGCGGAATAGTGTAATTACAAGCAGTTGTTCCATTCACTTTAATGAAACAAGTACTTGTATTACACTGCAGTTCCGAGACTAAGTGCCGTGTAATGAACTAACTTGTGTGGAGCACCGCCTCCTGTTCACACAGCTGATCAGCGGGGTCTCTGGTGTCGGACTCCCACAGTTTAGATATTGATAACCTATTCAATATTAATGGCCTGACAACCCCTTTATCTCTCTAGCGATGGTATTGCAAATTTGGTTCAGTACAACCAAGGAAGGTCTGGGTGTTACACCTGGAATATACAGTTAACACTGGTACGATGCACACATCTGATTAAGGTCTTAGGAAACATGCATACTATCTTTTATAACAGATGTCTCAACCTTTTTAGTTCAAAAACTACAATCAAAATAACTGTTAAAGGGTTTCTGTCACCAGTTTTTTCGGTTTGAATCAGGCTGACATTAGAGATGTGCTAATGTCACCTGATTCCAAATGTATATCTGTTTTATTTACTGGTGCCCCCATTTTTATATAAAATGAACTTTTATTTTATGCTAATAAGGCTCCTAGGTGCAAGGGGCGTTACCTCTGCTCCTAGAGGCTCTGTTGATTGACAGGACCAAGCAGAGAAGAAACACTGCATTCACCATACCTTTTAAGGACCTTCAATGATGTCATGACCATGTGATCAGTCACATGGTTAGGATCACACAAACAGCCTGTCTCCTCCTAAACCATGTGACTGATCACATGGTCATGACATCATTGAAGGTCTTTAAAAGCTATGGTGAATGGAGTGTTTCTTCTCTGCCTGCTCCTGTCAATCAACAGAGCCTCTAGGAGCAGAGGTAACGCCCTTTGCACCTAGAGGCCTTATTAGCATAAAATAAAAGTTCATTTTATATAAAAATGGGGGCACCAGTAAATAAAACAGATATATATTTGGAATCAGGTGACATTAGCACATCTCTAATGTCAGCCTGATTCATACAGAAAAAACTGGTGACAGAAACCCTTTAACCAAATAACCGTACGTTAACCAAAATAATAAAAAAATTCAAGAATGATTAAATTAGTAGTGTTCGAAGACTCCTATGAATCCTTGAATACATCTCTGCTCTGGAAAGATTGAAATAACCCACTGCAAGAACTGAGATTGCAGATCCACATTTAGCTTCTAAAATTTCAGAAATTGGTTCTCCAGTATTTAGTGTTGAACTGTAAAATGAAAAAAAAAAAAAGTCACCTGTCAGGTCTTTAAAGGAAACATGCACTTTCTGCACATTTTTGTCCTCTTCCACATCATGAAGAAATGTGAAAAGATTGTATCTGTCATATCTGCCATAGTTTGATGATGCACATCTCTATGAGCAATGTCATGTGGGCTCATAACTTGGACGTTTGTTTCTCCAAACTAGGCTGTTAGATTCTGCATTGACGTCAATGATTCTCTTGGTTTTTAAATGTCCAAAAAAAAAAAAAAAAAAAAAAAAAAGGAAAATTGTGCCTAAAGGGGGGAGGGGTAGGCTAGATGTTAATGCATCGAAAGCAAACCTATTTTTCACTTACCACCAGGGAAAGTTGTATGTACAGCAATTCCTTTATATACTCTGTTATCAAAGGTACTCTCAAAGTTATCAATTAGGAATAATAGGAATATATAAAGAAATAGCTGTGTATGCACACTTCCTTCCTGTATCCTCCTTACAGGCGATGCAGTCACGTGTGTGCACGCCTTCTTGGCAGCGCCAGTGAATGAAAGATAATTGACAGAGAACTGACTACAGTCATGGCCAAAAGTTTTGAGAATGACACAAATCTTCTATTTTCACATGATCTGCTGCCCTCTGGTTTTTATGTGTGTTTGTCAGATGTTTTTATCACATACAGAAATATAATTGCAATCATATTATGAGTAACAAAAGCTTATATTGACAGTTAGAATGAGTTAATGCAGCAAGTCAATATTTGCAGTGTTGACCCTTCTTCTTCAGGACCTCTGCAATTCTCCCTGGCATGCTCTCAATCAACTTCTGGACCAAATCCTGACTGATAGCAGTCCATTCTTGCACAATCAATGCTTGCATTTTGTCAGAATTTGTAGGTTTTTGTTTGTCCACCCGTCTCTTGATGATTGACATCAAGTTCTCAATGGGATTAAGATCTGGGGAGTTTCCAGGCCATGGACCCAAAATCTCTGTTTTGTTCCCTGAGCCATTTAGTTATCACCTTTGCTTTATGGCAAGGTGCTCCATCATGCTGGAAAAGGCATTGTTTATCGCCAAACTGCTCTTGGACGGTTGGGAGAAGTTGCTCTCGGAGGACATTCTGGTACCATTCTTTAATCATGGCTGTGTTTTTAGGCAAGACTGTGAGAGAGCCGATTCCCTTGGCTGAGAAGCAACCCCAAACATGAATGGTTTCAGGATTCTTTAAAGTTGGCATGAGACAAGACTGGTGGTAGCGCTCACCTCGTCTTCTCCGAATAAGCTGTTTTCCAGATGTCCCAAACAATCGAAAAGGGGATTCATCAGAGAAAATGACTTTACCCCAGTCCTCAGCAGTCCACTCCCTGTACCTTTTGCAGAATATCAGTCTGTCCCTGATGTTTTTTCTGGAGAGAAGTGGCTTCTTTGCTGCCCTCCTTGAGACCAGGCCTTGCTCCAAGAGTCTCCGCCTCACAGTGCGTGCAGATGCACTCACACCTGCCTACTGCCATTCCTGAGCAAGCTCTGCACTGCTGGTAGCCCGATCCCACAGCTGAAACACTTTTAAGAGACGGTCCTGGCGCTTGCTGGTCTTTCTTGGGCGCCCTGGAGCCTTTTTGGCAACAATGGAACCTCTCTCCTTGAAGTTCTTGATGATGCGATAGATTGTTGACTGAGGTGCAATCTTTCTAGCTGCGATACTCTTCCCTGTTAGGCCATTTTTGTGCAGTGCAATGATGACTGCACGTGTTTTTTTAGAGATAACCATGGTTAACAGAAGAGAAACAATGATGCCAAGCACCAGCCTCCTTTTAAAGTGTCCAGTGGTGTCATTCTTACTTAATCATGACAGATTGATCTCCAGCCCTGTCCTCATCAACACCCACACCTGTGTTAATGGAGCAATCACTGAAACGATGTTAGCTGGTCCTTTTAAGGCAGGGCTGCAATGATGTTGAAATGTGTTTTGGGGGATAAAGTTCATTTTCTAGGCAAATATTGACTTTGCAAGTAATTGCTGTTAAGCTGATCACTCTTTATAACATTCTGGAGTATATGCAAATTGCCATTATAAAAACTGAAGCAGTAGACTTTGTAAAAATTAATATTTGTATCATTCTCAAAACTTTTGGCCATGACTGTAGACTATTATATTCTCCAGAAAGTGATGGAATGTGACTCCTTACCAAAAAAAAAAAAACTAGGGAATGACGGAGCTTTATCTGTGTTGTGTAATATGACCATCCTAATTTATCTAGGCATCCAGCAGTAGCAGTGTAGAGCTGTTAATAAGTCCTACTGTCTGTGTAGACCCAACCCCAGTCTACACAGCAAAGCTGAGACGTGAGCTGCAGTACACAGAAAACGTCAGCCTATTGTTTTTGCTGTAGTGTACAGTTTGAAAACTGTAATATTTCAAGATTTGCTGTTCTGTGATTGCTTCCAGTGTATTGATTGGTTGGTGTAGGTTCGTCCTTAGGTATCTTTTCATTACAATATAGTGCTCGTATTCCGTATGTAACAGGATGATGCGTGTTTTAGAAGTTTTCGATTTAAAAAAAAAAAAAGGATTTTCACCATATTATGCTACTGTTTCATTGTCCGAATTATTTCTTCATGTATTTAATTGTAGATTTAGGAAGTAGCACCGACATTTTGTGCCATATGATGCCTTTCTACAGCTACGATGTTCCTCATACGTGCGGTCCAGACCCAAAGATCTGCTGTCAGTTTGATTTTAAGCGTCTCCCTGGAGGTAGAGTCAGTTGTCCATGGAGAGTGCCTCCTGAGCCTATTCACGAGGGCAATATAGAACATAGGTATTGTAGATTTAATTTGCATTGTATATGTACCGTATATACTGTGTATAATTTATTTGTTTGTCAGCCAAGCTTGGTTCTTTTGTCTTTATCTGTGATTGTGCTGAATTGTATTGCAGAGCCTGGATGCTTTTAGATCAGTACAGAAAGAAGTCAAAGCTCTACCGCACTAAAGTGCTCTTAGTCCCACTGGGTGATGATTTTCGCTACAGTGACAGCGCCGAGTGGGATCAGCAATACCAGAACTATCAGAAGCTGTTTGATTACATGAACTCTCACCCTGAGCTCCATGTTAAGGTAAGATTTAGACTTCCAGTTTCAAATCCTTGATTTCCAGGAGGGCTGATGGCAATTTTCCCTTTAATTTTAATAGCACCCAGTGTCTTCACGCTTTGTTGGAATTAGATTGAGAATATATTTTCTCTGCTCCAGCGCTTCTGCATGAACATAGCCCGTTTTTGTTTTAAAGTAGAAATCCCGCAAGTCTTGTCAATCCCATATATTCTGGCTCCCTCATCTGGTGCTCACGATTGACACTTTTACATCATAATTCTTCCATCTTCTTTCTAATTTGGTTATATTTGCAGAGAGGTGCTACCGTATCTTTGTTTCCCTTAGGCCTCATGCACATGACTGTATGATTTTTGCAGTCTAAAAAGTAGGTTGATGGTTATACAATTGTGTGCTTAAAATAGTCTATTTTCATCAAGTTTAGTCTGTGCTATGGCCACCTATAAAGGGATTGTTCAGTGCTATGATGTTAAATACCTATCTTTAGGATCGTAAATATCTGATAGTCTGGCATCCCTGCCAATCAGTAGTTTGAATAGTTAGTCACTCATGTAAGCGCTAATTCCTCTTCAAAATCACCCACATATCGAGCACCAGGAGGTGGGGCTGAATCATTTGAGCACTGCTTTGTAACACCCCCTGTGATCTGCACACTGTCCTTGATTGAAAAGACTAGACAGCAGGCTGAGAGCAGAGCCGTGTCCAATAGCTGTGTGCTATCAATACCATATACACTATGTACTATAGCTTCACCACACAGAGAATTGCTCAGAAAGCTAATCTAAATATCACTGCTCTATTCACAGTATATGATTATAAAGACACCAGTAATATGTGTCTGCTTATATGCACAGAAAAAACACGTCTCTATTTGGTAATGTTATAGCTGTCACGAACGTGCCTGCATCAGGTTGCAGGCGTTCGGCTAGGCTTTCAAAAGTGACATAATTTGACATGTTTTCCTCTTGGTTTGGTTGCTGTTTACCACACCCCTTCCCCTCAGCTGTTGCAGGTGTGGTGATTATCTTTCCCCTATTTATCCCTTCCTCTCCCAGTATTCCTTGCGGTTTATACTTTCTGCTGACTTTGTTGTGTGTGTGTGGTGTTGTTCTCGGCTGATATCCGGTTGCTGTAATATCTGCATTAAGATAATTGTCATTTTCCCTGTTGTGTTTATCCTACTTTTCCCTGTTGTGGTTTTGCCTTCTGGAGTCTCCTGTTCGTCCGTCCTTTTGGAGGAACGGGTTGACTCTTTCCCCTGTCACTAGCTGCAGGGTTCTATAAGGGTGAGTTTGTTACTAGGTTCCTGTGTATGAACTCTCCTACCACGAAGGCCTGTTCATACTGGTAGTCAGTCAGGGCCTAGTTTCAGTTTTCCCTGCAGGAGGTGACCATTTCCCTTGTTTGGTCTTTTCCCTTCCCTCTTACGCTTGATGTGGCTATACCCTCCACACCAGACTGTGACAATAGCTTAGTGCTTAAGTGATTGTTTTTGCAAGTAAAGATCACAGGTTTGAATCTTGAGAGAGACTTCAAAGTTGTTTTTTTCTTCCATATTTATCCCATAAGAAAGGTCTATATCCTTATCATATTGAAGGTAATTGTTTTGTTTTTTTGTCTATTGTGTCTTTGAATAAACAAGTAATAGGTTTTAGCAAAAAAACAAACGCTATTCTCAATATAGTAAGACCTTTTTTATTATTAATATTATTATATATTTTGGTATAGCCTTTTAAAATGGTTTTAAATAAAAGAGGGGAAAAAAAACAAACAAAAATATGGGATTGGAACCTAGGATCTCTGCATACATTTTTTTTTCTATGCTTATAAGCTAACACATATCACTGGTGTCTTTCTAATCATTTATTGTGCTTGTGAATAAAGCAGTAATATGTATGATGGCTTTCTGAGCAGATCTCAGTGTGGTGAAGCTATAGTACATAGTGTATATGATATGTACATGCTAGCACACAGCTCTTGAACACAGCCCTGCCCTCAGCATGTGTAGTCCTGTCGCCCATTGGGAGGGGCGGAGTGTGCAGAGCACCGGGGCGTTAAAAAGCAGAACCCAAATGATTCAGCCCCGCCTCCTGGTGCTCAAACTTCTCATTTGTATAATAATAAAAACACAGAGATCTCTGCAGCTATTTATCATACAGACAAAAGAAAGGTATAGTTTTTATCAGCATGATGAGCCCTCCTAGGCAGCATGTCTGGTTTAATAGGATTGATCCTGGTGACTGAGCCACTTTAACAGAGCATTGTATTTGCAAACTTGCTAAGCTATTTATAAATTTAATAATAAAACCCAAAAAGGTGTCTTCATATAAGAGTGATGGTCTGTCCAGTCAAAATGAAGCAGTCAGTCTCAGTATATTGTAGAATAGGTAGGAAGGAATAGGCTTTTGGGACTTTTACATAATTTTGTAGTAGTTCTGTCTTTTGTATGTACAAAATGTTATTGTATTTTGTACATTGTATATGAGGTGTGTGTATTTATACAAAACATTTTATATATTATATACATTATTCATGTTTATATATTTGTTTTTATTTTACATTTTAGGCAAAGTTTGGTACCCTGTCAGATTTTTTTGAGGCACTGAGAAAAGCCACCAATATTGATGAGTCCAGCAGCTCATCATTCTTCCCAGTCTTAAGTGGAGATTTCTTTACATACGCGGACCGGGATGATCACTATTGGAGTGGATATTTTACCTCACGGCCGTTCTATAAACGCCTGGAACGAGTTATAGAATCTCATTTAAGGCAAGTTTTTTATTATACAGTGTGTTCAGTACAGTTTCCCTTTGTCTTCATCTCCTGGTTATCCTTGTTTTGAAGTACATTAGGTGTTAATACATCACCAATGAGGTCAGTGAATGGTTCCAACATGTCCTCTCTTAGAATTTTAAAAAATCTTGTATGGAATGGTTTTAACTGTTAGTACATCTCTGCTGTAAACAGTATCTCCTCAGAATGCATGCTTCTGTTTATGGCAGTCTGTATTCTGCCAATGATGTAGAAAATGTGCTTGCAAACAAGGAATCTGCTAGGAAGGTTCCGCTTGTTGAAAAATCAATATTTTTTTGTTTGCTCCCTTCACACCTCTAATATTTGAAAAGGTAACCTATACTGTAATGAGCCATGTGGTTTTAGCATGTAGCGAATAATCCTGCTCTAAATAACTGCAAAGCCTAGTTTTAGGCATAAAGGGGCAGATTTATTATTGAAAATGCGCCAATTTAGCACTGCATTTATTAAATGTTTTACGCCAAACATCAGCTGTGTCTATAATTGTGTTCAGTGTTTCAGTATGAAAAAATCCTAAAGATTTACAAACAACATTTCTTAGCAACCATAAGTAAAAAACACTGCATCTGTATTCAATGCATTTTTCACTGAAGCCCCCATTCACTTCTATGGGGCCAGGGCTGCGTGAAAAACGCAAAAAATAGAACATGCTGCGATTCTCACGCAACTGAAAAGTTACATTGCTGGTATTGCATGCACGTAGTGAGTAGTCATTATAATGTATGCCAACGATCAATAAATAGTATAGGGGTTCTCCAATTCCCTCCTACAGTTGTAGTTATTTCCCTGATTCTGCTCTGCCTAAATAAAGGCACTTACCTCTTCAGTCTCGCCGTTCCAGCGTCAACAGTCCTGTCTTCACTGCTTCCAGTTCCCTGTCTGTAACCCTATGCACCACCACAGCTATTCACTCGCCCCAAGGGTGACATGTCCCCAATTGGCATGTGACTGCTGAGGCCAGTGAATGGCTGCAACGGTGTAAGTGATGACGGACCTCACGTTTTCTAGTTCACAGGGGAGATTTGGGACCATAATTACAATTATGTTGGGGTTCGGGCAAGCTTTTAAACAAGAAAGTGCAAAAAGGTAGCCATGTAGTCCAAGTATACTACAGCATACCAAGTATACTACAGCAGCCAAGGTAGCCATGTAGTCGAAGTATACTACAGCATACCAATTTTATTTTAAGCAATGTAGTAATAACAGGAAAAAGCTCTGCATAGCGCCAATTAGAAGCAGTACCAAACAATATACGGGCAATGTCCTATATTGTAGAAGGTTTGCATAGTAAAATATCAATTTTTGCAGATGACACTAAACTGTGTAAAGTAATTGACACAGAGGAGGACAGTGCACTGCTACAGATGGATCTGGATAGACTGGAGGCTTGGTCAGAAAAATGGCAGATGAGGTTTAACACTGACAAATGTAAGGTTATGCATATGGGAAGGAATAATGCAAGTCACCAGTACATACTAAATGGTAAAACATTGGGTAACTCTGACATGGAAAAGGACCTAGGAATTTTAGTGAACAGTAAACTAAACTGTAGAAGCCAGTGCCAGGCCAATAAGATAATGGGTTGCATCAAAAGGGGCATAGATGCCCGTGATGAGAACATAGTCCTGCCACTTTACAAATCACTAGTCAGACCACACATGGAGTACTGTGTACAGTTCTGGGCTCCTGTGAACAAGGCAGACATAGCAGAGCTGGAGAGGGTTCAGAGGAGGGCAACTAAAGTAATAACTGGAATGGGTGGACTACAGTACCCAGAAAGATTATCAAAATTAGGCTTATTCACTTTAGAAAAAAGACGACTGAGGGGAGATCTAATAACTATGTATAAATATATCAGAGGTCAGTACAGAGATCTCTCCCATCATCTATTTATCCCCAGAACTGTGACGAGGGGACATCCTCTGCGTCTGGAGGAAAGAAGGTTTGTACATAAACATAGAAGAGGATTCTTTACGGTAAGAGCAGTGAGACTATGGAACTCTCTGCCTGAGGAGGTGGTGATGGGAAGTTCACTAAAAGAGTTCAAGAAGGGCCTGGATGTATTTCTGGAGGGTATTACAGGTTATAGTTACTAGAGAGGGGTCGTTGATCCAGGGAGTTTTTCTGATTGCCTGATTGGAGTCGAGAAGGAATTTTTCCCCCTAAAGTGAGGAAAATTGTCTTCTACCTCACAGGGGTTTTTTTTTGCCTTCCTCTGGATCAACTTGTAGGAAAACAGGCCGAACTGGATGGACAGATGTCTTTTTTCGGCCTTACAAACTATGTTACTATGTTACATGCAAAGCCAAACAGATAATGCAGTTACAACTACAGCACACCACACTACATTTCAGCTGGAAAGCCTTTGTGAAGGCTTTCCAGCCGAAACTTAAAGGGTTTCTACAGTTTTTAAAAACTGATGATCTATCCTCTGGATAGATCATCAGCATCTGATCGGCGGGGGTCCGACACCCGGGGCCCCCGCCGATCAGCTGTTTGAGAAGGCAGCGGCGCTGCAGTAGCGCTGCGGCCTTCTGTGTTTTCCTTAGGCCCAGTGACGTCACGTCCATTCATGTGAACAGAGCTTAGCCCTGCCCAGGCCAGTGATAGTAGTCGTGACGTCACTGGGCCTGCGGTAAACACAGAGAAGGCCGCGGCGCTACTGCAGCGCCGCTGCCTTCTCAAACAGCTGATCGGCGGGGGCCCCGGGTGTCGGACCCCCGCCGATCAGATGCTGATGATCTATCCAGAGGATAGATCATCAGTTTTTAAAAACTGCAGAACCCCTTTAACTTCTTGATTAAATTCCATTTAGTTTGGACGTTCTTGATGGGGGAACTTATCACTCACCTGGGAGACATGCACCCAGGGGCGGATTGGCCATAGACCTTACAGGGAAATTTCCCGGTGGGCCCTCCTAATTGCCAGCAAGTGGAAGTTTTTGGGGATGTATTTTGTGATGGACTGTGGTATTTGGCTCTGTTGGGTTGGTATAATGTGCCACAATATGGTATTGCTGGCCATGCCTTCCATCAATTTAGACCCAACTACAAACTGGGGCCACTTTTAGTATTTTTTCCAGGGCCACTTTAAGTGTCCAGTCCGCCCCTGCATGCACCCAACAACCTTAACCTAAGGAGTGCTGTTCATCCACTATTATTACAAGTCCTATATGTTGGGTGTGCTGTTATACTTTCAGTACATGACTGACTCTTACACTTTCTTGTGTATTTTGTGTAGATCATTGCGTCTATGGATTATGATGACTCTTCTCTTGCCATTTTTCATCTATGTGTGTGATAATAGCAGTGTAACGCTTGCTCATCCACTTTGCATAGACTCAGGTTTTTTTTTTTGAGTGTCTTGCTCTATGTATGGGCTGTGTAAATGGAGAATAATGAAATCAGCTTGTCCATAGAGCTAGCTTACTACTACAGCAGGAGTCCCTGAGATGACAGCTAAGTAAGTAAGTAAAATGAAGGTTTGTTTGTTAGAACATGGAGACATTAACATAAGAGCATGCAGATAAAATAGCAGAATTGTGACTCCCCAGCAAGCAATGTGCCTTCAGGAGGCCCAGACATAATGACGACTTAACACATTATCTGTATGGATGGGCATGTATGTTGCCCGTATATTGTTTGGCACTGCTTCTAATTGGCGCTATGCAGAGCTTTTTCCTGTTATTACTACATTGCTTAAAATAAAATTGACAATGAGGATGTTTTTATATGCCGTAAGAGCGTCATTAATATGAACAATCGGGACTTTTATATTGCCTGTGACTTTTCTAGCTTGAACAGAACTCTTTATAATTGAGAATGCAATAAAGTTGCTGCACTAAAATCTACTTATTACGTGTTTGCTTTTTACGTTACATTCAATTTGGGAATCCTGTAAGTACAATTACAGAGCAGTGATTATAGCTCGGCTTCATTGTAATTTTGATTGAAATAATACCTTACTAAAAAAAAAAGTCTTTAAATAAGGGAAACATTATATTCCCCATTTGCCTCTATGAATAATGCACTGAAAGAACAAAGCTCCTAAATGCCTTCTTAAGCAGCCTTAATATGTCTTGTCAGAACTGTCACAGCCTTGGATAATTCTCAAGGACATTACATTAGTATTCAAAAAGAGGCAACTATGGGGAGGTTTTAGTAACGCATGTTACCTTCAAGTGTTCTTCGTGGTGTTTAACTGTTTTTATGCTGATTTTACTAGTTGGAATACTTCAGTTGTGTACAGCGCCATCTGTTTGAATGGTTGTGCCTAAGGATGGCCGTGAATTGCTCAAACATGTATAAAAAAAGAAATTGATATACAGCAATATTCCATTGTTCATAACTCAGCATGGAATTATAAACTTTGAATCTACAGGTGATAATACAATCAGATTTTTTATTATACTTGAGATAATGATTAGTCACATAGTGGAAGATCAGTAATCTGCGGGATCTGTTTTACTAATGATTTTGTAAAACAATCAGCCAAATTCAGCCAATCATGTATGCAATGGACAAATTTTTCCAGCATGGCAATTTACATTTTCAGAGTCTGCCATCAGCCATTCCGAACGTTCGCATTAGCTTCTCAAACGGAAATCAACCAAAATGAGTGAAATCGCCTATTCTAGCCAACTCCTCTCATATGTAATGCCAGCTTTATACATTTTTACTTAAAGGGAACCTGTCATCTCCGAAACACCCCCTGGACTAGAGTAAGTGTTGTATAGTGTAAGTGATGCTGGATCCGAATATGTAAGTTTTATCTTCATACTACCTTCCATTCCGATGCTGTGCTCCCACAAACCTGCAGTAAAATGCATTGACAGGACTCTTCTTTGAGTCCTCTCCATTATGTGAGTGAGCACTGGAGTCCTCTCAGTGCATTTTACTGCAGGTTTGTGGGAGCACAGCATCAGAATGGAAGTGAGTATGAAGATAAAACTTACATAACCGGACTCGACGTCACTTACACTATACAACACTTACTCTAGTTTGGAGGGTGTTTCAGAGCAGACAGGTTCTCTTTAAGAAGTGCCCCACCAGTGCAGTGGTTGTCTTTTGTGCGTGCTGGTAATAATACTAATACTACCCCTATAATGTTATTAACATAAAGTACAGATGTCCTCTGCCCAGTGTATTGGTCACTCTTGAGTTTCTAGTTATGTTAGAGGCTTTTTTACACGGCTACCCTTACACTTTCTCCATAGCAAGCACTATGTACAGTATTAGAATGTACTGGCTCCGATGAGCAGAAGTTATTTCTTCGTGAAGTCTCTCGGTACCTTGGAACCGAACCAGAGTTCGGGAAATGTTTTTTTTACAGTATAAATCAATTTATGAAGTTATTACCCAAAGTCTCACGATACTTCGCAAAGTAAAAACTTTGGCTCATTGGAGCCAATACATTCTTATACTTTATGGAGCGCTCACTCAGTACAGTATTGAAACCAAGTTTTAGGCGAATCGACTTTGGATGTTTCATCCGAAGTCGATTCGCTCATCCCTAGTTATATACTTAGTTTAGAGGAATACTCCACCAGAGAGCCCTAGATGTGTTCCAGGTTTACATAAGACATACTAAAAGAGGAATTTGCAATATAATGAGTCCTGCAAAATATTAATGGCCCTTGATCATTTAGGCTTCCTTTATGGACAAATATTTCTGTAAGATGTAATGTAGTTGGAAACCAGTGTCCCTCTGCGTCGGAAGCTCAATTAGGAGCCTCAATCACAAAATTCATCAAAAATATTAGAGTGAAAATTCCTGCATGCAGGACTTTTTTCTCCGCCAAAAAAACATTCAAACGTAAACCTAACAGATTCTACTATAGTCGGGCTCCGTTCCTGTCAGTTATTTGCCGAATTCGGCACGTCTGTTATTTTCGTTCTTCTGCTCCTAATACAAAGCAAAGATGTGAAAGCTGCCTAAGATGGAGACCATCCTTTCTAAGTTATTGAATTCAAACACTGTTTGAACATTCACAACACTTCTTCATATGCCTGCTGCTCCTTTCACAGATGCAGAAATGTATAGAAATAGGTTATATCGTGTAGTAGAATAACAGATTCTACTCATATGTTCTTCATAATAACTTGGAAAAATCTTTTGCTATTCTTCCTAAACTTGACTCATAACCACTTTTCGGAGGAGCTACTCGGATAGTGCAGTTTGGGTTTGTGTGAATGTAATTGAATTATCGTAATCCACTTTATATGTTTTCATTTTCAGATCTGCTGAGATACTTTATTCATTAGCACAAGTACATACTCAAAGAAGCATCAAACTAAAGGCGTTCCCATCGGGAGAGCATTACAAATTACTGACAGAAGCCAGGAGGAATTTAGGACTTTTCCAGCACCATGATGCGATCACGGGGACAGCTAAAGACTGGGTAGTGGTGGATTATGGCACAAGGTAAAGTCTTCTCATAGTGTCTGAGGTCCTCTTTATCTTTGTGATTAATAGCAACTTTGCCCTTGACACCTCCTGACATGTCTCATTCAGTAACTACGTGCATTCCCCATGCAATAACCATTCTGAGCCAACTATTCTTATGACCCTGTGTTGTGCCATTCCTCTAGTACTCCTACTTGGCATTCATGAATTGTCTGCAGTAAAGGTCCACTTGGGTGTTATCAGCTGGGCGTGTGCCCCTGCACAGTCTGCCACTGGCAGCACTGATCGCATGGTGTTAAACTGTTCAGGGGTACACCCACAACTGGTGACAGGAATAATAGAGGAGTGGCCCAGAAAGCACATTATGCATGTTTTTACAGAATGAGTACCATCCACATTTGTAATTACCTTTTTGGGGTTGCTTCTCTAAGCCACTTACTGCATCTTTTTTGGGATATTCCACTCACTATCTCTAAGATTTCTTCTGCTCCTAAAGGTGGGTTTTCACGTGTAGCGGAGAAGCCGATTATCGGGAAGGAAGTGCCTGAATTTACATGCAGAGATCACCTCCACAGTATGAGAACAAGGGTTCACCACTGCCATCGCTCGTCCTACATCTGCATTGTTTCTGGGCTGCAGATCACGGTTTAGACACCACAATCTGCTGCCCAGAAACAATTATTTATTCGTCTGCACGAGCGATGGTTTCACTCATTCATCGGGTGATCGGCTGCTCCTTATTCCCTATAATCTGCCCCAATATCGAAATGTGTAAATCCACCTTGAGACTGTGGGTGGTCTAGCGGCCCTTTTTTTCAAATCATCAGCCTATATAATGTGTCAGTGTCATTTAATACATGCCTTAATCTGATTTGCCAGTGAGCTCTACTTAAAGGGTTATTCCGGTTACCATAAATATAACTTATGTTTTAGACTAATTCATCATAAATAATTACCTAATTTAATGCAAATTTCACATATTTACCGTTCAATAGTTATAAAACTAGTTTTCCTCCTCTGCTACCCACTGTGTTTCCTCAAATTACCATGGCATCGACCTGTAGTTCTGCGACGTCTGGTCGAGCATGCTCAGTGTGCTGCCATCAATTCTATAGCTAAATGTCTTGTGAAACAAAGAGCGTACTAGTGATAGAGGGGGCGTGACTGGACTGTGATATCAGGCAGCCAATCAGTACACCTAAACACTCACAGCAGGAAAGCTAGGGATTGGGGGGATTGTAGTTTTGTGAGGGAAGATCAGGAGCCATGATACTCTGTGTGTTACAGGCTCACTCAGGAGCTAGACAAATGGATTGCAATGTAAATGAAGCTCTGATTATATGTATAGGTATGGGTTCTGGTTGGGTCACAGCTTGCAGCCTTTATGCAGTTTTTCAAAAATTAAGTTACTTTACCGGAATACCCCTTTAAATACAAATGCAAATCCTGGATTCTCCTTTTTTTATATGCAATAACAAATGTCCTTGTGTGAATGCAATTGTCATTTTGTTGTAACCTCTCGTGCAATTCAAAGCTTTGTGTATCTAAGCACTAAAAATTGATTATATGGGACTGAGTAATGTTGAAGATGATGACTGTGATGATGTTTCAAGACAGTGGTGGCTAAGGGTGTAATGGAGGATTGGTGCAACATGGGCGTGAGAATAGATACTCCAGAATTGTTAATGCACTGAAGTATTCTCTCACTATGGTTAACCAGAGCTAAAAAATGCCCCTTATCATTGCATCATGTTACGGCTGCAATACCTTGATTTTGACTTCAGTTTTAGAAGGGTCAGTTATTACAGCTGTAATATGGATGCTGAAGTATGCAATGTGAAAGTGTCTAGCTGATAGCAGACACCTAGGGCGATATTTATTAAGAATGGCGTTTCATACTCCTGCTTTAATCTGTCGTCCATTGTCATCAGATGCACCACAATTAAGAGGGCAAGCTTCTTGATATGTGTGGCACATCTCATGCTCTCCGTGTGGCAGACCTGAAATCTATGCCAGCGTGGAGCGGACGCAGATTTCAGGCATAATTGTGAATAATAAAAAATGAGACAGCTACTCCAGGAAACCTGCCTGGCCTTTTACCTACCTGTCTTATTTCCCCATCCTGTATATGTGCTTCCAAAGATAATTTCTTAAAGGGAACCTGTCATCTCTGAAACACCCTCTAAACTAGAGTAAGCAGTGTATAGTGTAAGTGATGTCGAGTCTGGTTATTTAATTTTTATCTTCGTACTCACTTCCATTATGACGCTGTGCTCCCACAAACCAGCAGTAAAATGCACTCAGTGGACTCCGGTGCTCACTCACATAATGGAGAGGACTCAAAGAAGAGTCCACTGAGTGCATTTTACTGCCGGTTTGTGGGAGCACAGCGTCAGAATGGAAGTGAGTATGAAGATAAAACTTACATAATCAGATTCAGCATCACTTACACTATACACTGCTTACTCTAGTTCTGGGGGTGTTTCGGAGATGACAGGTCCCCTTTTAAGTATCGCTTTCTTTAGAACAACTTAAAGGGAATCTGTCACCACAATTTTGGACTATTATCTGCAGTAATACATGAGTAGAAGATTGTTACTTTTCTATGTTTCCTCATTCCCCTCCTGTCAGCCTTTAAAGCTGTACTGAAATACCTGGTCAGGACTGCCGAGTCTTGTCCATTATGTTAGCAGTGAACAGCAGTCCGAACTGTGTATTTCACGGCAGAGAAATGGAGCGCATAGGACTGCAGATAATAGTCTAAAATCATGGTGATAGAGTCCCTTTAAGTATTTCTATTTTGTCTCCTCGTTGACTGTGATTCTTTATTTACCCGTGTATAAAAATGTGTAATTTATGTCTCTCATGGAAAATCTGCATATTTTATGTTCCCTGAAGCCCTTTTACTATTCATTTAGTATATACTCTTTTTGCAAATTAGCTCATGTCAGCCATACCAAAGACTCCGCCAAAAGCAAGAGCGTCCCATCTGTATACTTACTGTATGTAGCTCAGTATTAATTGTAATTATTACTTTTGCTCTGTAGGCTTTACCATTCACTGATGAACCTGAAGAAGGTGATCGTAGATGCTATACATGTTCTTATTCTTAAGGATAAAGGCACATACATCTATAATCCATCATCGCCGTTCTTCATTATGGTGGGTTAACGTGTTAATATTTTTTGCTTGCTAGCATCTCGTGATTCAGAGTTCATAAAGTATTCTTGTTTTTTCCCACCTTCTCTATAATGCTTGGTTCATGATCCGTGCTGAGCAGAAGTCGCACTTCATTTTTTCCCAGAAGAGTATAAATGCTGTTAGCAAATATGTCATTTTATGTGTGTGTGTGTGTGTGTGTGTGTGTGTTTATTTTATTTTTTAAAGAACTTATTCATTTTTGCACTGCTATATCTGTATAAGGTCTTGTTTTTGTGGGGTGAGATGTAGTTTTCATCTGTACCAGTTTTTGGTATACATGAGAGAATAGCCTTTAATATCTTGGGTGGAGGACAGTGGGGCAGTTTAAATAATGTTATTTTTATTATATATGTGTGTGAGGGTTTAACCCATTCACTAAATAAAACCACTTTTTTTTACAGATAAAATGGTTTTATTTTTTCTAAACAAACATAAACCTTTTTTTAAAAAAAATTACACTCACTAGGGAACATTTGGTTTTATAATGCAGTGATATGCCTTGTATACCAATGCATTACAGTCTATTAGGTTGTGTTTGCTGCACAGTCTAATAGACATACAGTCATGTCAGGCTTGGAGGTGTTTGTTAGACCCTTGGCTGTCATGGCTGATGGCGGCAGAGGGTGCCCGGTTCCTCTAACTGCCTAGATTCTGCAGTCGCTATTGAAGTTAACCCCGATCCTGGCTGTAAAAGTGGGAGCCCAGCTTCATTCAGTGCCAGGCTCCCGTGGTGATGTATCAGTTCAGTGAGCTCTTTTCATTTCCTACCACCAGAACCAGGATTAATGGTGTGGGTAGCTGAGACTGAACATTCTACACACACTGCTCCAATTCAACACTCTGGGCCAAGGAAAGTCTCATACTTAGAAATAAGGGTACAATTGCCTGTACAGATGTCTGTGACGCTTGTACAGACGTTATTGCAACTTCTGGAGTTCAGGTTTCCAGTAAAATGGAAACACAGTGCCTGGCGAACTACATCGACTTCTAACGGGGTCCATCGGGTTCCGTTGAGCTGTCCATAGTTTTAACAGGAAAAATAGCAGAGCCTCCCCTGTAGATTGGAACAAAACCTTACTGAATGCCCTCTTTGCACCATCCTTTATTATTACATAGTGGAAGCATTTATTTGCACAGGTAATGGCTGGATGACTTTCAGAAGACAACATAAATGCAATTATTAGACTTAAATGTAATTTTGATGGTATAGAGGGCAGTCTTCAAACTTAGTATTTTAAAGCTTGTTCTTGGTATAATAGTTTCCTGTTTTCTTTTATATTTTTTATTGATTTTTGTATAGGTTTTGTCTAGATTTTTCAATATATGTTCTTCCTGTTTGAATTAGAAACTTCATTGCTTACTTCCAAATGGTGGAAATCTGTCTTGGTCGTGTAATGAGCACATGGTGAACTGCTCTTCCGTTAAAGGGGTTATCCCACGAATAATGTAAAAAATGAAAATCAGACATCATATAGTACATGAGAATACCTTTCTAACAAAGCTAGAACCAGCCCTGTACCTCACATGGATCCAGATCCACATTCATTGCTGTGCCAGATTTATATCCAGCTGAAAGCTCAGGGAGTGTCTTTTCTGCTGCTGTAAGGGGGCGTGTCTATCTTCTTCCTATCACAGCTCAGGAGACAGTTGAAGGATGAAACTGAGCATGTGCGACCTTAGTGAGCCGGTCAAAGAAATAAGAAATTAAGTGGCCCTATACAAATACATTTTATTGAATAACTCAGTGGCTATACAAAATTTTTAATTAGATGCAATTACAAACATGTTCAGATCCAGGTGCTGGTTTGAAAACTAGAATATTTTTCCTGGGACAACCCCTTTAACTGTACTGTAACGGGCTGTACCTGTCGGATCATCACATGAACAGGACAGATTTCCATCCACTGAATGTAAACCATGGAAGGTCCCATTCAGTGACTACAAGCAGATATCTTAAACGGTGAGGAATTGGTGTAAAGTATGTTTGAAAATTGCATCATTTTTCATGATTTAATATGCATTTATATACTGAAACTAGAATACCATTTAAGTAATAATACTACTAACTGAGCTCATTCCAATTGTGCATTACAGGATGATGTGCAGAAAGCACAGGATGCTTTACCTCAAAAGACAGTCATAAAGGTGTCTGGGCACCCAAGGTGAGTGTATTAGCTGGATTGAGCGTTACCTCTCCATTAAAAAGCTAATATCCTAACATTGCATATGGGTCTTGTAACATCATGATTTACAGAGTGCAGCGGACCAGAAAATGTTCAGCTAATAATTACATAATTATTCCAAGATGTAATATAATTACAGAGTTTGTCTACCACAGTCCTAGGTTTTATTTAGTTGTGTGACTTTAGTAATACACCAAGTTAACGCTTGCGTTTCATGCTTTGGACTATTTACATCTTATATTTAAAGGGGTGTGGGGGGAATTTATTTAAAATGGCAGAGACCAGGAACCTATATAAAATAAAACATTACTCGCCCTTTAAATGTCCCGCTGCTCGAGCATAATTGTATAGTAATGCGGGAAAATATTCAGTATAACTTGCAATTGCTTTATTTTAATCCCTGCTCATTCTGGGCTTAGGAGTCCAGTGGGTGGTCCTATCAGTGATTGATGGCCTCCCTTGTATCAGCAGGCCTTCAGCGATAACTGCCAATGGTTGAGGAGGACCCCCATTGGACTTCTCAGCCAAGAATGAGCGGGAATTAAAAATTAAAAAATAAAAAATTGCAATTTATCTAATTTTGTGGGAAAGAATTAATTATATCAACCTGCTCAGCTCCTCCTGCTCTATAATATGGTGCTTTCAGAACTGCCTTATTAATGTGACAGGTTCCTTTTAAGCAATTAAAGGTTGGCCCACCATAAACCATTATTCCCTTTGGGCTCCAGCTATCCCCAGCAGTCCAGTAAAGTTGAATGGTGCTGCGGTGTGCATGTGTGACCTCCACTGTTTTTAAATGGGGGAGGGGAACACAGTATCCTCCCATTATGATTGTTTGGGATCACAGTGGTCAGACCCCTGCTGATCAGACGCTTATATCCCATCCTGTGGATAGAGGATAAGTATTGGTGGTGGAGCAAACTCTAAATGAATGCAAAAATTTAGAGGGGTTGTCTTATCTCGCTTTTATGAAGCCCAAACCAATAGGTGGTCGGGAAACATTGGAGCATGTCAGTGCTCCACAGTTTCAGTTGCACCCATTGCAAAGCATGAGAAATATGGAAACGGCATAGCACAGCAAGCTATGTTTCCCTATCTCAGAAACCACATAACTTGCTGAGCTATGCTGTTTCTGTAGCTCTCATACACTGCAATAGGAGCAACTGAACCAGCGAGAACCAGCTCCCTTGTTTCCTAGCTATCTGGTGCTCAAGGCTTACTCTCATTTCGCCTTTGTAATGGTGAGATAAGATAACCCCTTTAAGGATTTGTTTTTTTTCAGACTTATGTGTTAACTACTCTAAGGACATAACTGTAGGATGATACAGAGTTTGTAAGTGCAACAGGTACAGCCTAAGGGCCACACATACAAAATCAAATTTGCAAATACTGTAAAATATGTAAGTATTTTATGTATTTTCAATGTTTTTTTTTTTTTCTTAATGCATTTTCTCGCTTATTTACAGGTCTCTCGTCATTCATAACCCACTGGAGCAAGAACGTACCCCTGTGGTATCTGTTTATGTTACTTCGCCAAAAACTAAAGTCCTAAATGCTGTAGGAAAAGCTGTGAAATCCCAAATTAGTGCAGTATGGGAGGGTGCAACAGTGATGTCACCAGGCACTTACCAGGTACTGGTTTACATATTTCTAAAATCTGGAATTCAGTTGTCTTCCTGTGTATTCATGCCCTTGTAATGATGATCAGATATTTGGCAGTCCTTCATGTAAAATGGTGGAACAATACTTGTTGCTATTATTCTCATTATATACAGTACAGACCAAAAGTTTGGACACGCCTTCTCATTTAAAGAGTTTAAAGAGTCTGTATATTTCATGATTATGAAAATTGTAGATTCACACTGAAGGCATCAAAACTATGAATTAACACATGTGGAATTATATACTTAACAAAAAAGTGTGAAACAACTGAAAATATGTCTTATATTCTAGGTTCTTAAAAGTAGCCACCTTTTGCTTTGATTACTGCTTTGCACACTCTTGGCATTCTCTTGATGAGATTCAAGAGGTAGTCATCTGAAATGGTTTTCACTTCACAGGAGTGCCCTGTCGGGTTTAATAAGTGGGCTTTCTTGCCTCATAAATGGGGTTGGGACCATGAGTTGTGTTGGGCAGAAGTCAGGTGGATACACAGCTGATAGTCCTACTGAATAGACTGTTAGAATTTTTATTATGGCAAGAAAACAGCAGCTAAGTAAAGAAAAACGAGTGGCCATCATTACTTTAAGAAATGAAGGTCAAATTGGGAAAACTTTGAAAGTGTCCCCAAGTGTAGTCACAAAAACCATCAAGCGCTACAAAGAAAGTGGCTCACATGAGGACCGCCCCAGGAAAGGAAGACTCTGAAAGTCACCTCTGCTGGGGAGGATAAGTTCATCCGAGTCACCAGCCTCAGAAATCGCAGGTTAACAGCAGCTCAGATTAGAGACCAGGTCAATGCCACACAGAGTTCTAGCAGCAGATACATCTCTACAACAACTGTAAAAAGGAGACTGTGTGCAGCAGGCCTTCATGGTAAAATAGCTGCTAGGAAACCACTGCTAAGGACAGGCAACAAGCAGAAGAGACTTGTTTGGGCTAAAGAACACAAGGAATGGACATTAGACCAGTGGAAATCTGTGCTTTGGTCTGAGGAGTCCAAATTTGAGATCTTTGGTTCCAACCACTGTGTCTTTGTGCGACGTAGAAAAGGTGAACGGATAGACTCTACATGCCTGGTTCCCACCGTGAAGCATGGAGGAGGAGGTGTGATGGTGTGGGGGTGCTTTGCTGGTGACACTGCTGGGGATTTATTCAAAATTGAAGGCATACTGAACCAGCATGGCTACCACAGCATCTTGCAGCGGCATGCTATTCCATCTGGTTTGCGTTTAGTTGGACCATCATTTATTTATCAACAGGACAATGACCCCAAACACACCTCCAGGCTGTGTAAGGGCTATTTGACCAAGAAGGAGAGTGATGGAATGCTATGCCAGATGACCTGGCCTCCACAGTCACCAGACCTGAACCCAATCGAGATGGTTTGCGGTGAGCTGGACCGCAGAGTGAAGGCAAAAGGGCCAACAAGGGCTAAGCATCTTTGGGAACTCCTTCAACACTGTTGGAATACCATTTCAGGTGACTACCTCTTGAAGCTCATCAAGAGAATGCCAAGAGTGTGCAAAGCAGTAATCAAAGCAAAAGGTGGCTACTTTGAAGAACCTAGAATATAAGACATATTTTCAGTTGTTTCACAATTTTTTGTTAAGTATACAATTCCACATGTGTTAATTCATAGTTTTGATGCCTTCAGTGTGAATCTACAATTTTCATAGTCATGAAAATACAGAAAACTCTTTTAATGAGAAGGTGTGTCCAAACTTTTGGTCTGTACTGTAGTGGCCTGTTATTTCAGTAGTAGAAAAATACATCTCAGTTGTTCATTTTGGTTTTTATGTGGAAGCTGTATGTATTTCTAGGAATACTGCTTCACATGAACAGGCGTTAATAGATGACGGAGGTCTTCATATTGTATGTCACCCTAAGATATTTGATTTCAGCTGTAAATAGATGAATGGGGAGGATAATGAGAATTGGTACAACGTGAATAGTTCAGAAAATACATATACAAAGACCGACGTTTTATGCCCCTGCGCAAGCGTAGAAAGCTCCTACGTTTTTGACAAGGGTCTGGCGCTCGGCCCAGTCCCCCCACGTCCCCATCACTCCCAAGTGGTAAGAATAATCCAAAAATGGCAGTGCAAAAAAATTACTGTATAACGGGTGTTTTAAAAAGTCACAAAACGTGGTTGCACTTTGTACCTTTTTTACGCAAAAAACTGGCAAAGTGCCTATTGTACTGTAAATGACCCTCTCAGTCTCATTCTCTGAGCAGTTGTAAAAATCACTCAGGTATTTGGGTTGGGAAGTTTTCATATTTGTTTCAACCTTTTGAGCCTCATCAGAACAAATAAGTGTGATCAGGTTAACAAAGCAAAGCATCATCTAAACCAGGGATCTCAAACTCGTGGCCCTCCAGCTGTTGCAAAACTACAACTCCCAGCATGCCCCAATAGCTGTAGGCTCTACTGGCATGATGGAAGTTGTAGTTTTACAACAGCTGGAGGGCCACGAGTTTGAGATCTCTGATCTAAACGCTCCGTAGTGCGAGCTCTGCTGTTTCCACTTATACAGACAAGACTTTGTTCTTTTGCCTTGTGTGTGTTGGCAGAGGGTCTTGACACATGTAGTCCATTTACATGTGTATTTTTCCTCTGTTTGCCAAAAATGGAACAAGTCCTAGTAGACAGAAGATAGAAATCTTACACAATAGACTGTTCTAGCCTTACTACCATTGGGTTCAATTACATACAGTGCCTTGCGAAAGTATTCAGCCCCCTGGAACTTTTCAACCTTTTGCCACATTTCAGGCTTCAAACAAAAAGATATAACATTTTAAATTTTTGGTGAAGAATCAACAACAAGTGGCTCACAATTGTGAAGTGGAACAAAATTTATTGGATAATTTAAACTTTTTTGTAATAATAAAACTGCAAAGTTGGGCGTGCAAAATTATTCGGCCCATTTACTTTCAGTTCAGAAAACTCACTCCAGAAGTTCATTGAGGATCTCTGAATGATCCAATGTTGTCCTAAATGACTGATGAAGATAAATAGAATCCACCTGTGTGTAATCAAGTCTCCGTATAAATGCACCTGCTCTGTGATAGTCTCAGGGTTCTGCATCATGAAGACCAAGGAACACACCAGGCAGGTCCGTGATACTGTTGTGGAGACGTTTAAAGCCGGATTTGGATACCAAAAGATTTCCCAAGCTTTAAACATCCCAAGGAGCACTGTGCAAGCGATCATATTGAAATGGAAGGAGTATGAGACCACTGCAAATCTACCAAGACCCGGCCATCCCTCTAAAATTTCATCTCAAACAAGGAGAAGACTCATCAGAGATGCAGCCAAGAGGCCCATCACTCTGGATGAACTGCAGAGATCTACAGCTGAGGTGGGAGAGTCTGTCCATAGGACAACAATCAGTCGAACACTTCACAAATCTGGCCTTTATGGAAGAGTGGCAAGAAGAAAGCCATTTCTCAAAGATATCCATAAAAAGTCTTGTTTACAGTTTGCCACAAGCCACCTGGGAGACACACCAAACATGTGGAAGAAGGTGCTCTGGTCAGATGAAACCAAAATCGGAAACAATGCAAAACGATATGTTTGGTGTAAAAGCAACACAGCTCATCACCCTGAACACACCATCCCCACTGTCAAACATGGTGGTGGCAGCATCATGGTTTGGGCCTGTTTTTCATCAGCAGGGACAGGGAAGATTGTTAAAATTGATGGGAAGATGGATGGAGCCAAATACAGGACCATTCTGTATGAAAACCTGTTGGAATCTGCAAAAGACCTGAGACTAGGACTGAGATTTATCTTCCAACAAGACAATGATCCCAAACATAAAGCAAAATCTACAATGGAATGGTTCAAAAATAAACGTATCCAGGTCTTAGAATGGCCAAGTCAAAGTCCAGACCTGAATCCAATTGAGAATATGTGGAAAGAGCTGAAAACTGCTGTTCACAAACGCTCTCCATCCAACCTCAAAGAGATCGAGCTGTTTTGCAAGGAAGAATGGGCAAGAATTTCAGTCTCTAGATGTGCAAAACTGATAGAGACATACCCCAAGTGACTTGTAGCTGTAATCGCAGCAAAAGGTGGCGCAACAAAGTATTAATGCAAGGGGGCCGAATAATTTTGCACCCCCCACTTTTCAGTTTTATTATTACAAAAATTTTAAATGATCCAATAAATTTCGTTCCACTTGTTGATGCTTCACCAAAAATTTAAAATGTTATATCTTTTTGTTTGAAACCTGAAATGTGGCAAAAGGTTGAAAAGTTCCAGGGGGCGAATACTTTGCAAGGCACTGTACATGGGGGAACACCAAGCTAGCAAGTCCTCTTTCACTGATTTTCTTTCTGCTATTTCACCTATCTACCTTACATCAAAGGAATTCTGCATGCTACAGATATTGATAACCTAACCTCAAGTTAGGTGATCAGAATCAGATCAGTGGGGGTCGAAAACTTGGAACCCCCACAAATCTGCTATTTTGGCCTACTGCAGTGGTAGTAAACGAGTGTGTACAGAGTGAAAGCAGAAGGTTTCATACCCTGTGTAGTTTCCGGCTCTGGAGTACTGACGCTCAGTATCCGTTCTCTTGAATGATAGCTGAGCTGCAGTACCCCGACATGGCCACTGGACAGTGCATGGCGCTGTCTGCCTCCTGCTCCATACCCTGTATAGCTTCTGGCACTATGGTAGGCCCAAATCAGCTGATTGGTGAGGGTGCCAAGTGTTGGGCCCCCACCAATCTGATATTGATGACCAGTCAGAGACATCAATATCTGTAGCCCCAAGCTAAAATGGGCATTTATTATGTAAAACCATATTGTTTTTTAAAGGGAGCGTGTCACGAACATGGTATCTGATGTGCTGGCAGCATGTTTATAGAGCAGGAGTAGCTGAGCAGTTTTATAAAGAAATGTTCAGTATAACACAACATATTGGTTGAAATCGCTGCTCGTTTTGCACTTATTAATCTAATGGGAGGTTCTACTTTAAAGTATGGATATTTCAACCAATTATTTGCAAGTAATAAAGAATTTTTCCACACAAATCTATATATCAGTCTGCTCTGCCTATCTCTATAACCTTCTGCCGGTAGTTTGGATGGCATCTTCACGGTTAGGTTCCCTCTAAGTAGACTTTTCCTAATGTAGTTTTTCATTTTGTCTCCACAATTCTGCCTTTTAGGTCACGTTTTTGGCACACTTGCCACCCCTTGGCCTAGCTGTCTACCAGCTTGTGGAAGCTGACGATGTGGAGTCTGTAAAGTCTGAATACACGGTCTTTACCAGGGGCCGCAGTAACAAAGTCCTGTCTGACAATGTCTTCCACGTAAATGAGTTGGATAACATAGTTACCGACTTAACGATAGAGAATTCATATTTAAAGCTTTGGTTTTCACAGACCTCTGGATTATTGGAGGTAAGAAGCATGTACATGTATATAAGTAAACATTTTATCAGTGAATATTAGGATATATTTATATTCAAAAAATAATAATCACACTTTGTCTTAGGCTAGTTTCACCCTAGCGTTCAGAGATCCGGCAGGCTGTCCTGACAACTGGGTTGCCGCTAGAACTCTGTTGTTTTCAATTATTGTTAATTGAACCGGCGGGCATTCAGGCAGCATCCGGTAATGCCGGATCCAGAGAGCTCCAGAAGGCTAGATCTCTGAACACTAGTGTGAAACTAGCCTTATCCTGTTTTTTTTTTTTTTTTTTTTTTTTTTTTTTTTTTTTTTTTTTACCGAAACCTGATATCTGCCCCCTTCCCCCACACCTTTCTCCCAGGCCATCTAGATTTTCCAGGTTC
The DNA here is from genome assembly GCA_900303285.1 of Rhinella marina. Lineage (NCBI taxonomy): Eukaryota > Metazoa > Chordata > Amphibia > Anura > Bufonidae > Rhinella > Rhinella marina. The sequence goes on from ONZH01014612.1 coordinate 112,173, forward strand.
TAGATATTGATAACCTAGGATAGGTCATCAATATTGGACTGATGAGATTAGTCTGATACCCAGCACCCCACTAATCAGCTGCTTGGTGCCAAAAAACCACAGTGGACAGGACCAGAGAAAGGAAGCTTCAACCACGGAGTAGTGGCTGTGCTTCCTTTCTGCAGCTCCACTTCCATTTAATGAACCTGTCTATTAAAATATCCTGTTATTTAGCCCTCATGGTGAATGCCAGACATGTTGTTTTGTAGGTCATCTCACCTTTTTATAAAAAAAAGTATCAAAGGGTCCCATGTATTGCAAAATGTTATCAATAAAATCTATAATTTGTCCTGGAAAAAATGAGCCCTCACACAGCTTTGTTGGCAGAAAAAGTCTTATAGATTGTACGACACTGCAGTCTTTAAAAAAAAAAAATAATAACTCCATATAAATTTGTTATTTTCATAATTGTATTGACCTGCAAAATAAAGCTAAAATGTCCCTTTTACTGCACAGTGAACATAATAAAAAGAAAACCCTAAAAACAATGGCAGAATTGCATTGTTCATTCACACTGTCGCCCCAGAATTTTTTGTTATGCAATGCACCAGACCACGTGTGCTGGAACAGCATGTGACCGCTGAGGCCAGTGCTTGGATGCAGGGGTCAGGTATACAATGAATGTGACATGATTGCTGCATGCCCAGCAGGGACCCAGTGTATCGGGGACCATAGCCGCAGGACATTCAAATGGACGAGTGAGGTTCTTTCTTTGCAAGTGTTTAGAATTCTTGATTACCATTTCCTTCTATGTTACTTTTGCCTTTTGTATTCCTTTTATATCAATGGCTAAATCTTCTATTCAAGGCATCAATATGAGGGATTAAACGGTGGTTCCTAAATCTCCCACTTACTGTATTTTGAGACTGCCTTTTTTTCGCACTTTGAGACGAGTGCAATGAAGTACATTCAGTGAGCGGCTCTGAACATAGTAGAAGACCCTTTCCAATGCTTTGTTCATTCATCTGATGAAAGCTTTCTTTTAGCAAATGAAACTAAAGGAAGATGGAAAAATTCATAATGTGAAGGTGGAATTTACCTGGTACGGCACTACAAACAACAGAGATAAAAGCGGAGCTTACCTGTTCCTGCCTGATGGTGATGCCAAGGTATGACTGACTTCGATTCAAGGACTTTCTACATGTGCAGTAATGTTATATAAGTTCTAGGTTCTTGGAAAAATATGGTAAACTTCCAAATATTGGTAAAGGGGTTCTCCTGGATTAAACAATGGATTTCTTATCCCTTGATATCTGATCTGCAGGGGTGGGGTACCCCACACCTCTACCAATTAGCTGTTGGGGAGTAGTTCTGGAACTACACAGCTCCATCCACTGTGTAGTGGACGAAGCTGGTTACTGCAGCGCTGCTCCCATTCCTTCAATGGGACTGTTATAACCATTGCCATGCACTACACAATGGACAGAGCTGTGTACCTCCAGCACAAGAGCTACTGCTATTCAGCAGGAGTGCAGAGTGTCGGATCCTTGCTCATCTGATATTGGTGGCCTATCCTAGGAATAGGTCTACAGACTTCAGTATATGTTGAATTCAGGTTGATATTGCCATTTGAGCTTTGCCAAGCTATGAAATGAATAGTGTCGGGATTTGTACTTGTGGATGGGGTTGGCGATGACAGACTCCACTGGATTCAACAGGTTAAAAGTCCAAAACAATAACGACAGCCCAAACTTTTATACGCACTTTGGTAACGTCCTCAGTTAACAGAAAAATGCATAAACAAAATGCCTACCTGTCTGGGTGCTAACTAAACACATAGTAGATCAGGCTTTCATAGCAGGCAAGTTACCGTTTCCGAGCTCTGCCGTATACGGCCGTGTGAACGTACACAAATTGTGGATCCACAAAACACTGATACCGGCTGTATTTATTCCACATTTTGTGGAATGGAAGGGCCGATCCCTAATAGAACAGTTCTATCCTTGACAATAATAGGACATGTTATTTTTTTTTATGAACATACGGACATGGAATACACACTGAGTGATTTCCATTTTTTGCAGCCCCAAGAAAGTGAAGCGGTTCCACATATGGGCCGCAAAAAACAAAACTGATGCGTGGGGGAAACATAGGTTTGTGTGCAAAAGCCCTTACAATGATACTTTCAAAACCATCTTCTCCCCAGCCTAATGAGGCCAGCTACAATTAGGCTGGGGGAAAGTGGTGTACTGTAGTGTGGAGGGAATGGCAAGTCTCGCTACCAACACCTACCTGCCATTCCATAGAAATCCAGCCCATCCAACGGCTTTGCAAAAACAGCCTCAGCAAACTACACTGCTGAAGCAACCCAGATTTTCTGTATTCTTTTACCTCACCCATCTAAGCATTCTGTGGTACATATACACCTCCTCCAGTACCGTTCCAGACACGGTGTTACAATGAATGAATGTAGTCTATGGAAGATTATTTCCTGATTCCACTGCTTGGTGCCAGGTAAAAACTGGAAGGCAGTGTCGCCATATTGAAGCAGTGGATAGGCAACTGTGTCTTTGGAAGTATTTGCTCTTATTTGTGAATTATCTTTTTTTTTTTTTAATAAGAAAAACTGATGAGAATGTACCTTTACTGTCATAAAATGGTTTTTAAAATGTCATGCCACATGTCTAAATGCAGATAACTGAGCCGAATCATCATTATTACCGTGCATGACGATGGCGATGCTCTGTATATTGCGGATGAACAGTTCCTGTCTGCAGCTCAGACATTTCAGCCATATTCATTATCATAATGTCACACTAGATTTCAGCAACTATCAGTATTGAGTCTGTGAATGAAAGGGTTCCCCACTTAAGCTGTTTATTTAAAGTTAAACTCATTTTCTCCTCTGTAGGCATTTTCCTCCTCTGCGTTGCTGCATGCCCTGGTGCTCGGCGCTGGGCACTTAGTGTTTTGTATTCCTCACCATGTGCATTTTGCTAAAGGAAAAAAAAAATCCATCTGAACTTGTGCATATCATTACACTTTCCTGGCAGCAGTTTATGGAAATGAGGGTTTCCTCTTCACATTTCTAACGGTGAAATGACTGCTCCTGTCGTACATTTATTTAGTGGCTAAGGGACGCAATGTCGAACAGTATCTAAAATGTTAAGCTGCTGGAAAATTCATTTTTAGAATTAATTAGATGCAAACTAATAAGAATAGAAGTTTTTATATGAATGTACAATTATCAGAGGTTTGCAGTTCCTGTTGAATTTTTGAAAAATGGCCGTACATGGTTTGCCATGAAGAGCAGGTGTTTTACTGTCTACATACCTCTGGTTAAGATCGGAGTGGATAATGTGTAGATGATATTTTTGAGCTTTCCTGATGGGATCTGCTTTTTGGCTGGAAACATATAGATGTACAGGCTAAAATATGATTGTGAGAACATGCCCTAAGTAGAAAGTCCTACTGTAGAATTTTTACTTTACTTCTCTCACAAGTTGGATTTTTTTCCATTTTGTATGTCCTTACTCATCTGCTCCATCCCCCAACCCCTGTAATGCAATGATGATGTGCCTGACTAAAGGGATGTTCATATCAGTGTTGGAAACTCCCTTCAATGCCTTCGTCACAGAAATTGGCATGCAGGACTTTTTTCTCCACTAAAAATTTTTTTTCTGTAGAATGGAAACCGAATGCATCCTATTATATGAAATGCCGAATCTGGTCCTTCCATTATTTTTCTTGTACTGCCCCTATAACGGAGCAGTAGAACAGAAAATAATAGTGCTGATGTGAACGTGCCCTAACCCAGGTGGCCACTGAGAACAGTGATCTGCTACAGCAACCACGTTGAGTAGTTGGGGACATAATAAATTCAGCGCCTGAAACAGAGACTAGGGATGAGGGAATCTACTTTGGATGGTACATCTGAAGTCAATTAGCGAAAAACTTTGTTGTAATACTGTACTGAGTTCCCACTCCGTACAATATTAGAATGTATTGGCTCTGAAGTTATTACTTCTCGAAGTCGTGCAAGACTTTGTGTAATAACGTTGGGAATCAATTATTACTGTAAAAAAAAAAAAAAACCTTGGTACCGCACTCAGGTTTGGTTCCAAGGTACCACTAGGAACGAACCCGAGTTTTGGTACCAAGGTTTTTTACAGTAATAATTCCCGAAGTTATTACATGAAGTCTCACGTGACTTCACAAAGTAGTAACTTTGGCTCTTCAGAGCCAATACATTCTAATACTGTACAGATTAGGAACTCTGTACAGTATTACAACAAAGTTTTTTGTGAATCGACTTTGGATGTACCATCCGAAGTCGATTCGCTCATCTCTAACAGGGACCACTGAGGTGGGATGTGGAGCAGGTGAGTAAAGTTTATTTGCAGCCTTCTGAAAACCCCTTTAATGAAAATGGCAAATTCTAAAATGCATGTTTTACACAAAATTAGCTGAAAATGTCGAGTTATGCTTTCTTCTCCACTCACTCCCAGATCCAACGTAGAAATTGTGCTCGTTCCTTAATGGAATGTATCTGCAGTGCATCATGTGCAATCCCATCTAACCAAAATTTTACTTTAGATTCAGCTCCCACAATGCTGTAAAAGGATAAAAGTAGCAGATTTAAGAGGGAATGTAACTCAGAATCAGTGCAAGATAAGTAAAGCACTTATGAACTTTAAATGGATTGTCTCGGCTTTACAAAGTAATGGCCTTTCTTCAGAATAAGCCATCACTAGCTAATCAGTGAGGAACGGACACCCCGCACTCAGTCATCAGAACTACACAGCTCTGTCACCATTGTATTTGAAAATCCTCCCATTGTCTGACCTTTGCCGATCAACTAGTGATGGCCTATCTTGAGGATAGGCCATTACTTGCTAAGGCAGGACAACCCCATTAACGTAAATGTAAAATGTTCAATGCTAGGGTTTTTAAAAAAAAAAAAAAAAAAAGTTTTCTTGTCGTTACTTTAGGAGCAGTTTTGTTTGTGAAGGTTTATACTGTATCTTTGTTTTCCTTTTCAGCCTTATGTGTCTGATCCACCAATTGTAAGGGTCACCCATGGCAATCTCTTCAGTGAAGTTGTTTGTTACTTCAATCATGTCACACACACGGCTCGGCTGTACAATGTTGAAGGTGAGATTTCGGGACTTTGGAGCAGATTTACTAAGACTACCTAGGCTGACAACATAAACAAAGACAGGAGCCGATATACAATCTACAATGATAGTGCAGAGTGCATAACGCTTGTGTAAGAAAAAACTGTTTAGATTAAAATCCTAGAAAAGGCGTAAAAGGGTCACCTACATTTTTGACGCAACTGTTTGAGATTTTATAAATTGCTCCTTTGTTGACCTGTCTGTTTTTCATATCTTCTTCATCCGCATAGGCCTTGAGGGGCAGTCTCCAGAATTGACTAACGTTGTGGACATCCGAGGGGAGTTCAATCGTGAGATTGTCATGAGAATATCATCAGATGTCAACAGTCAGAACAAGTTTTATTCTGATCTTAATGGGTTCCAGGTATGAGATCTATACAGCTACAGTAGTGGGTAGATGAGAGCGTGGTTGTGCAATAAAAAGTGAGGAGCAGCCAAAGCAATTAGCCGGCAAGATGGCTGTAACGATATGCCACCGCTAACCATGATCACAGTTAAAAAGGTTGTTTTAAACTCTTTTTAAAAAGGTGCTGAATGGTGAAAGTATAGAGCTTTTTCTGCTAAACAAGGGGATGCATTTCTTGGTGGAGCACCATGGCCCCTTCAGACAGCTGATTGAGAGGGTGCAAGAATCGGACCGAAGGGATAGGCCATTGGTTTTAAAGAATTGGAAAACCCCCTTAATATCTATAAGGCAATCTAGATAGTTATTCATGCATTATGTATGTACTGTATGCTCAGCTATAGGACCCATCTACATGGGTCTAAACACAGGGCAGTGATTGGGAACAAACTGTTCATTACCGATCATTACCTGCTTGTGTGAGCTGCTCTAACATACAGCAATCATCCTCTCAGTATGGGGATGAACGATAGCTACTACAATTGTTCATCCCCATACAGAATCATTGTTTGTCGGCAACACATCCTTGATTACACATGGCGATGTGCTGCCAACATATGCCGATTTTTATGTGGTTTGTAAAGAATCGGGTCGTTCAGCAAGTGAGTACTTTGCTTGTTTGTTGGGTGACTCTCAGCACATTTACATGGTGCAATTATCTTGAACAAGTGTTTGGAGTAATGTTCATTGCCGCTATTCTAAGACCATGTTATAAGGGTCTTTAGACCTTCTTCTTGTTGTCTGTGTGTATTTGAGTGTATATTTATTTTCATAAACCAAAAATCAGGAGTAGATTCTAAAAAGAATAATACTCTCATTGAGTCACTTGTTTTTTTCTTTAAAAAAAATGCACCCAATCTAGATATCCAGTCTTGTGCTTTTATATAAAAGTTTTTATTTAGTTTGCACAAATGATCTACTGCCGTAAAAGAGAGTTTCTAATCTAATCTTTGTGGCAAATATTTAACAGATTCAACCCCGTCAGACTTTGAACAAATTACCTCTCCAAGCTAATGTATATCCAATGTCTACGATGGCTTACGTTCAGGATAACGCCTGCCGGTTGACACTGCACGCCGCACAGGCTCTGGGCATCGCAAGCCTGAGAAGTGGTGAGTTGATTATGCTCTTCTGCCATGCTTGACTCTTCCTAACCTACCTGACCTTTTTGCTGCTACATTGTTTGCCTTCATGCTGAGTGGTTGGCCAAAGTAATTTCTGATTTAATTAAACGGAGATCCAAATGTTTATTCATTTAAAATGGATTTAATAAAATGGCTTGGATTAGCAGCAGCAGGTCAGTAAACAAATAGGTTTGTGCAGTTAAATGGCAAAATTCTGTGCCCTCTTATGTTCTCTAACGTGTTACCTTCAGAAGAAAATGCAGAAATACGAGGCGTGATCAGTCAGCAGTGCTTTTATAAAAATGAATAAAGTGAGAAATGTGGAGATTAAAGGGGTATTCTGAGATTTTTAAACTGACCTATCCTCAGAATATTTCGGTGGGGGTCCGACACCTAGGATCAGCTGATTGAGAAGGCATCGGCGCTCTCAGCTTTTCCTAGGTTGTGTGACATCACATTCATGTGTCATGTTGCCTAGGAGCAGCTCAGCGAATGAGTGAATGCGACATCAAGCACAGCCGGTTACATTAAGTTATCCCCTATCCACTCGGCTATCTCTGAAACTCCCATAGAAATGAATGGAGCAGCCACTCGCATACCCAACTGGCCTCTCAGTTCATTGCAGGCGGCACAGGGCCCCCATTCTTTTGATCTGTGGGGGTTTCCAGTGGTTAGGGGATAACCTAATGTACCTGGAAATACCCCTTTAATCCCCTCGTTACCCTGTTTTACATTTGCTGCAAATCTGCACCAATACAAAGCTAGGTTCTAGAGGAGGAAAATAACAAAAATAATTTTTGTTGGACCTCAGATCAGACTCCCTACCCCCACCCCCCATGTTGGACCTCAGATCAGACTGCCAGAAATAAAATACAGTAACTTACCTCCCCTGCTCCGCTCCCACTCACCAGGTTTGGCAATGCTCCTTATATAGCAGAAAATACGGTACTTCAATGGGAGCAGTGCTGCAGTGATGAGCTCTGTCCAGTAGACGGAGCTGTCTGCTTCCAGCACTGGAGCTATTGCTGAACAGATGATCGCTGGGGGTGCAGGTTGTTGGTCCCCCGCCATTCAGCTAGTGATGGCTTATCCTGAGGATAGGCCATAACTTAAAGGGGTTTCTAGAATTTTACTACTGATGACCTATCTTCAGGCAAATAACTGACTGTAGGGGTGCTTTGTCATAACTGATGGTAAATTGACCAGATTAATGTCTGCCTCACCTGATAGTCTTGACACCTTCCTGCACTGTGCAGCAACACAAAAGCGATGTGATTTAAAAAAGGTTTTTATTGTGCAAAAGAAGTAAAACAATAAAAAAAAGTAATCCATTTTGGAGCTCTTTCCCTCAGTCCAGCTCCTTAGACGCCTTTGCAGGTATAGACTCGGGCATTTATGCATTTCAGCGGTGGGGATCAGAGGTCGGACATTAGTTCTGTTCCTTTTTTATTTTTTTGGAAGGCTATACTATATCGTGAAACAAAAGGGTCAGTGAAAGTCAAATTCCCCCTGCAACTGTTTAATCTAGTAGAATGAGACATGTCTAAAGAGACAGAATAAATTGCTCTTTTTCTGATCCGCTTGCTTTTTCCCTTCTGTTGTAATTTTTACAAATGGTCCGCTGATTATTAAGGCTGACATCTGTATCTGTTTTATAGAGAAAATGAAGGCATCGCAGTGTTCAGCTGCAGCTTAAATGTAATGTTTCCAGACGTTTGATTGTGTAAACCATTGCCTTATTTTACACCCAAGGTCAGTTAGAAGTTTTCATGGACCGTCGACTGATGCAGGATGATAACCGTGGTCTTGGGCAAGGTTGTCAAGATAACAAGATCACATTTAATTTATTCCGACTTCTTTTAGAGAAAAGGACTGGAGTAGATGAGGTATGTAAAATTCCTGGTCAAGATTTCACTCTTCTCATCAGAATTGCCCTGTGAAGTTACCAGCCTCAAACCGTGCAGAAGTCATGGCATAACTGAAGCATGCGCTCAGCGTCATGTCACCAGCATGTGCCCAGTTTCCTTTAAAGGGGTTGTCCCACAAAAAATATTTTAATACTTGGATCTGGATTCTTTTGTAATTTCATGTAATATAAAATTTAGCATAGCCACTGAACTATTCAGTATAATGTATCTGTACGGGGCCATCTGCTTGGTTTTTTTTTTTTCTTATTTCTTTGACCTGCTCACTGAGAAGGCCACACATGCTCAGTTTCATTCCTCATCTGCCTCCTTAGTGGTGATGGGGAGAGCTGAGACACGCCCCCTTAGCAGCAGCAGACAAGACACTCCCCTTGAGCTGTCAGCTTTATTTAAATCTAGCAGACCAATGAATGGAGAGATCTCTGGATCCATGTGAGGTACAGAGCTGGTTCGTTGTTAATAAGAGGTTGTCATGTACTATATGATGTCTGATTTTCATTTTTTACATTAGTCATGGGGAAACCTCTGTAATGATTGCGCTAAATAAAATTTTTCAAGGTTTTTTCACCTTTATGATTGCTGATTACATAATATCTTTTAATAATCTGCTGCTCACCTTCCCCAATGGGTTAATCTTCAGCCACAATATCCATTCCATAGGGTAGGTTTATCAAAATTAGTCTAAAGGAAAACTGACTTAGTTGTCCATAGCAACCAATCAGATTCCAGCTTTCATTTTTCAAAGGAAAAAATGAAATCTGCAATCTGGTTGCTATGGGCAACTGAACCAGTTTGATAAATATCCTACCATTTGTTTATCTCTTTCAGGATGGTATCGGGCTTATTGTCTGGTATTAGATACAATGATCCTAAAATTATGTCTATCTCATGCATTGATATAAAATAAATAAATAAACTTCGTAAGAATCCATACCTGACTATTATAAAGGGTGTGAGCTGCACATTTGGATTTCAGGTTACGGGATGTTCCTTTGTGAAGCGTTTCATGTAGAGTGAGTTGTAATTGCACTGCCTGGCGGGACTCGTCATGTCAGCTGTCTTGCTGTACAGTTTTTGTTAGCTTTCTGCTAGGTGTGGAGCATTTGTTGTTCTACTTGTCTTTTCTATGTTTTTCACATTCCGCTTACACAAAATCAAATGTCATTGTGATATGGTTCCAATTACCACACGTCACCTCAAAACAGAGTATTGTGGAAACGTATAAATCTTACCTTTCTGGGGTTTTCAACCCGTTCAGCTTTCATTTGGCTGAAGTAAAACAATTTGCTCAAATTATTTTACAATTATAGATTTTGTGTTGAACAGGTTTTCCACTTGATAACTAACGTTAAGAAATGTGTGCAATTTAATAATATATAATTTCTTGAGGTTCTTGTTTGGCAGGACTTTCTCCCAATCTGCCCATCAGTGAGATGGAAGAGAATGTAACTAGACACGTCATTCATTTCTTTTGCTGGCAATAAGAGGGGGGTGGTTTAGTGGAGTTTGGGGCTTAGCTGGATTGGGCATGGCCTCTTAATGTCCAGCTTTTTGGGGTGAAGCAAGAGGCCAGCCCTATTCATCCTCCTTTATTGAAGCATAGGATATGCACAGGTGCTCAAACCCATTTCTGAGCTCAGGTTCGCTTCCAAGTGGTACCTTGGTACCAAACACGAGTTCGGGAAATAGTTGTTTACAGTACAACTTCATTTCTGAAGTTATTACCTGAAGTCTCACGAGACTTCGCTAAGCAATAACTTCGGCTCACCAGTTGTTCTGCTACATTTAATTCAAGCTATCAGCTTGGGGTGCTTGGCCTTCCCAGGGGTGTGTCCTTTCTGCTGCAACTGCTGGCAATTGAAAAATGGAACGCAGCATGTGCTTCTGTCTCCATGAGCAGGACTGAGAAATTAGTAGGAGAAGAAAGGAGCAAACAGTAGGTGGCGCTAAACAGAAAAAATTCATTGAATAACTTAGTAGCTATAATACATTTTAATTACATGCAATTACAAAAAAAATTAAGATCCAGGTACTGGTTTGAAAACTGTAGAATATTTTTCATCAAACCCCTTTAAGACCTTCTCAAAATTGGTACATTTGTTAATACATTGTACTCTGGAGCTGCATTCACAATGCTGCACACTTCAAAGCTGCTATTTCCAACTTTTCTTGCAAGTTCAGTAGGGAATATATCTAAGCCTGTACACCAGTTTACTTATTTGTAGTTAAAGTAGTTGTCTCACTTCAGCAAGTGGCATTTAGCAATACGTTAATACAAAGTTAATACAAGACACTTACTAACGTATTGTGATTGTCCATATTGTCTCCTTTGCTGGCTTGATGCATTTTTGCAATCCCGCGATCCAGCCACCAAAGATGCCGAAACTTTTAACTATAGTTTGAAAGCACGGCCACCACTGCTGGATTGCAGAGTGGTCATAATCCCTGAAAACAAGCAGTGTACACTCACCGGCCACTTTATTAGGTACACCTGTCCAACTGCTCGTTAACACTTAATTTCTAATCAGCCAATCACATGGCGGCAACTCAGTGCATATAGGCATGTAGACATGGTCAAGACAATCTCCTGCAGTTCAAACCGAGCATCAGTATGGGGAAGAAAGGTGATTTGAGTGCCTTTGAACGTGGCATGGTTGTTGGTGCCAGAAGGGCTGGTCTGAGTATTTCAGAAACTGCTGATCTACTGGGATTTTCACGCACAACCATCTCTAGGGTTTACAGAGAATGGTCCGAAAAAAAAAAAACATCCAGTGAGCGTCAGTTCTGTGGGCGGAAATGCCTTGTTGATGCCAGAGGTCAGAGGAGAATGGGCAGACTGGTTCGAGCTGATAGAAAGGCAACAGTGACTCAAATTTCCACCCGTTACAACCAAGGTAGGCAGAAGAGCATCTCTGAACGCACAGTACGTCGAACTTTGAGGCAGATGGGCTACAGCAGCAGAAGACCACACGGGGTGCCACTCCTTTCAGCTAAGAACAGGAAACTGAGGCTACAATTTGCACAAGCTCATCGAAATTGGACAGTAGAAGATTGGAAAAACGTTGCCTGGTCTGATGAGTCTCGATTTCTGCTGCGACATTCGGATGGTAGGGTCAGAATTTGGCGTCAACAACATGAAAGCATGGATCCATCCTGCCTTGTATCAACGGTTCAAGCTGGTGGTGTCATGGTGTGGGGAATATTTTCTTGGCACTCTTTGGGCCCCTTGGTACCAATTGAGCATCGTTGCAACGCCACAGCCTACCTGAGTATTGTTGCTGACCATGTCCATCCCTTTATGACCACAATGTACCCAACATCTGATGGCTACTTTCAGCAGGATAATGCGCCATGTCATAAAGCTGGAATCATCTCAGACTGGTTTCTTGAACATGACAATGAGTTCACTGTACTCAAATGGCCTCCACAGTCACCAGATCTCAATCCAATAGAGCATCTTTGGGATGTGGTGGAACGGGAGATTCGCATCATGGATGTGCAGCCGACAAATCTGCGGCAACTGTGTGATGCCATCATGTCAATATGGACCAAAATCTCTGAGGAATGCTTCCAGCACCTTGTTGAATCTATGCCACGAAGAATTGAGGCAGTTCTGAAGGCAAAAGGGGGTCCAACCCGTTACTAGCATGGTGTACCTAATAAAGTGGCCGGTGAGTGTATAATGTGATTGAAAAATGAATCAATCTAGTAAAGGAAGCAATATGGACAATCACAATATATTAGTAACTGCATTGTAGTAACTTTCTCTGTATGATAAATGCCATTTGCTGAAGTGAGAGGAGCGCTTTTAATTGTTCTGGCGGGATGGGCGTGTCCATCAGCAGCCCAACCTATTTGATAAAATTAACACCAGACATTGGCACAAATTATGGAGTAAATCTACAGCAGCTCTCTCTGCTTCATTAAGTGCTACATTTAAAAGCGTAGGTGCCCATAGGAATCGGAGGCTTTAAAAAGAGATATACACTAGAGCTTATTGCAGATTTTGAGACCTGAATATCGGCGTTTATCAAATGACTGCAAATTATATGACCACATCTAAAGAACATTGTAGAGGAAGCGATTTGAAATTCAGCTATACATAGGATAATGAACATACCCTTTATTACATTTTCTCTGTTTGTTCCAATAGGGTGAAGAAAAGAAGTCAGTCAGTTATCCATCTCTGTTAAGTCATGTCACATCCTCTTTCTTAAACCATCCGGTAATCTCTATGGCCGTTCAGGCTGAGATTGGTGCTCCTCCGCTACTAGATGCCTTCTCTCCGCTCCAGTCTTCATTGCCCTGCGATGTGCACTTAGTCAATTTGCGAACAATTCAGGCAAAGGTATGCTTCCTCACCTAATGTATTCTCCATGATTATCTTTGTAGCAGTGGCACTTCGTTCAGAAATGTTTTGTGACAAGTTGATACAATGTGCATGGGTGGTTTTAGTATTTTCGGTGGTGGACATATTTGGTGGCAATTGTGTGGTCGTTATTGAAACTATTTTTTAAAGGCTGCGGTTCCAGTGGTAATGTAATATTTTTTCATTGAGTACTATATGTGCAAAAATGACTGTCTGCTTCCCTTTCCAAACACCCTATTGACGTTTACAGGCATGTTATCTGATGTTTGCAATGTATCAGTTCTGCATGTAGAAAAACAGGTTACTAAATAGAGGTAATAAATGGCAATGGTCCAGCTGTTCTTTTACATGGATACTTTTTGACCCCATATAAAAGTCTAAATAGGTTTGCCTGGTATATCCGATGTAGCTTTCACTCTTTGCTAATCCACCTGAGCCTAACCTGTATAACAGGAAGGGAGTTGCACAATAGCACAATGAACCCTTAGCATACAAGCATTTGTTTGTTGTGAACTGCAATATGCAAACAATGGCATTGGGTTCTTAGTCTCTGATACTCTTAGGCTCCTAGAAAGTTTTTTCTAAAGGGATCTATCTGCAGAAGTATACCTACTGTATGATACTGGCTGACCTGTTACATGTGCACTCGGCAGTTGAAGACCTCTGTGTTGGTCCCATGTCCGTATGTGCCCGCATTTCTGAGAAAGATGAAGTTTTAACCCCTTCACGCCCAGTGCCGTACTAGTACGACACTGGGCGCGTGTTTAAAGATTGCGCCTGCTCCTGAACGGAGCGGGCGTCATGGCCGCGGGTGAACTGCTAATTTATACAGCAGACACCCGCGGCTCATGTCCGCGATCGGCATTACTGAACATTTAACCCTTCCGGTGTTACTCCGGCTCCCCCATGTGGCGATCGGGGGAACTGGAGTATGCATGCAGCAGCCCCTGTCATAGTCAATGACAGAAGGCTGCTGCATAGACTTTCTTATGGAGCCCTTCTGTGTAATAGGAAAGCATTAAAATCATCATAGACTCCAATGCTAATGAATTGGAGTCTATGATATAAGCAATCAGATGATTGCTTGTAATAGTTCCCTATGGGAGCTATAAAAAAAGTGTAAAAAAATTAGTTTAAAAAAAAATTCAAATCACCCCCCCCCCCTTCCCAAAATAAAAGTAGTAAAAAAATAAAAAAAATACATATCATGGGTATCACCATGTGCGAAAACGGCCACACTATAAAAATATAAAAATTTATTTCCCGTACAGAAAACAGCGAAACGGAAAAAAGCGTTAAAATGGCCGATTCGCCATTTTTTTGTCGCTTTTTTTTAAAGCGATCAAAAAGTCATACATACACCCCAGAATGGTACCAATAAAAATTTCAAATCGCCCTGCAAAAAATGAGCTCCCATACAGCTCCGTACACATAAGTACAAAAAGTTATACGGGTCAAAATATGACAAAAAAAAAATTCCAACTTTATAAGTATTTTATCAAAACGCAAGAAAAACTATACATATTAGGTATCGCCGGATTCGTACTGACCAGTAGAATGAAAGTAACTGGTCAGTTTTAATGAACATCGAACGTCGTAAATAAAAAACCTGTAAAGCTGTAGCGAAATTGTTGTTTTTGTTTTTTGCAATTTCACCCAGTTTGGAATTTTTTTCCCGCTTCCCACTACACCATATGCAATATTAAATGGTGGCGTTGGAATGTACAACTTGTCCTGCAAAAAACAAGCCCTCATACAGCTATGTGAACAGAAAAATAAAAAAGTTGTATGAAGGCAGGGAGTGCAAAATGAAAACGGGGGGGAAAAAACCTCCGGGGCTGAAAGGGTTAATATATACAAAAGAGCCTCTAGGACAGGGGTAGGCAACCTCCGGCACTCCAGCTGTTGTAAAACTACAACTCCCAGTATCCATACTTCCTCTGCTCTTCTCAGAACTATCACAGAAATGACTGGAGCATGCTGGGAATTGTAGTTTCACAACAGCTGGAGTGCCGAAGGTTGTTGATCCCTGCTCTAGGAGCAACCTGGGCGTTGTCAATACTCCTAGAGGCTCTGCTCTCTCCGCAACTGCTGCCGTGATTTCTTTAACAAGACCTGGCAGTGAAAGCGCCATCACACCTGGCCCTGTCAATGAAATTCGAGTGGGTGCAGCACTTGCAGAGAAAGCAGAGTCTCTAGGTGTAAGGGCAGTTTGCTTATATTAAAACATCATTTTTCTCAGTAATGCGGACAAATATGAAAATAGGACCAACACAGTTGTCTTCAGCTGCCAAGTGCACATGTAACAGGTCAGCCAGTGTCATAGGTACAAATCTGCTGACAGATTTCTTTTAAAATGAAACTCAAACCCATTTATTGACATGCAGGCAAACAAGCTTCTTTTAGGACTCTGCTATCAGTGACTGTGGACTATGTCCGTGATATATTGTCACAGGGATGTCCGTATCCATCCACCCAGGGTCTTTGTGACACTGTTTGGCCACCATGGCACAGGTATTTTAGAGCCGAGATTATCAGGGTAATGATAGTGTTCCTCACATGCATCCTGTTGATTTAGGAGAATTAGGCCGTGTTCACTTCACTTATTTCAGTGTTCTACTGATCCATCAGAAGAAAAGAAAAAATAAGAAAAAAATTGATTTTTTTATTTTAAGCATCCATTACTGCTCAATTATGCACATTTGGCATCTGTTTTAGCCATTTCCGCCTAAGATCTGTTATTTTAGACGAAAAAAAAATTCTAGCATGCTTTTTTTTTTACACCTTAAAATAATGGATTACGGACAGAAATGGATAAAAAGCATATCAAATGTGCATATAGCGCACCATAGTCTATTATTAAAGAATAATGTAGAGGCTGTTGTGTATGCCTAGTGCATACCTGCTTTAACCGATGCCCCACTTGTATTTTATCCTCCATCCCCACTGAAATGGTTCCCCTAATGCAGCCTACAATTTCTTCATTATAGTTTGACTTGTTAATGACAGGGGTAGTGCCTCATCACACTGCTCTGAGTTATATCGAAGAGCAGCAGGTGATAGGGGACAGCAGTTCTGTGTCGCTAAGCTAACACACAGGGTAGAGTCTCAATGTAATACAGCTTGAGTCTGCCCCCCCCCCCCTGCCTCCTGCTTGTGATGGGGTTTCTCCCTGTCAGTTGTTACAAGCATGAGGCATGGAAGATCAGTGTAAAGGTACATCTCATAGAATACACTGGAGATTCTGCACACAGAAAGTATAGGCAGTTGATGTGAGACTCGCCTATTTTATATAACTGTTCTCATAGTTTCTTTGATAAGGCATAGATTATAACTTCAGCAAAAGAGGAACAGTTCAATAGGTGCATACTATTTGCATATTTTACTTACAAAAAAATAAAATATTTTCCTCTAGTGCATTTTGATCATGTGGCTAAATGAAAAGAGCACTTTGAAGAATCTGTTATTTATTGTTAATTTTTTGCTTTAAGGTGGGGCCTTCAGAAGAAGCAGCTCTCATTCTTCATAGGAAAGGATTTGACTGCAAGTTTGCAAATAAAGACCTTGGGCTATATTGTTCTACATCTCAGGGAAAGGTATAGTAAAGAAATAACAATGAGTATTTCACCTTTATGTCAGGCTTATTGCTGGCATGTGTCAGTGCTCCAGCTGTTGTGGAAGTTTGATTCACTTTCAGCCACTGCTAGGCACAGCATTTGAGTATGGAAGATCCAGATGAACTAGATTTACCCAAATCCTATGGTTTTTCTGGGCTTATGCTTTTAAGGTTCTGTCATTGAGTGACTTTATACACCTTCCCCCGGGGCACGACACAGAACATCTTCAGATGTGGTTATGTCTAGAAGGAACGTTTTGTTGCAGCCAGGAATAGCAACAATAAATAACTCTGATATAAAGTCGTACAAGAAAGCCATACGAAAGAAAACACCTTAAGAAATTTGTAAAATGCCACACATAACTCTGTAGGTGGGAAAACATTTGTAAAACTGATGTCTACAGAATTTATGTCTGCACTGTGCCATCATTTTCTGCTACATGAGTGCATAGACTTATATGATTTGTCTACTCATGGACAGAACCCTGTCAGATGTTTAAAGAATACCGGTAAGTGATGTCATGGTCGTAGTGCACCATTCATCACAGTGTAATAAATGATATTTAAAGGGAACCTGTCATCTCCGAAACACCCCCTGAACTAGAGTAAGCGGTGTATAGTGTAAGTGATGCTGGATCCGAATATGTAAGTTTTATCTTCATACTACCTTCCATTCCGATGCTGTGCTCCCACAAACCTGCAGTAAAATGCACTCAGTGGACTCCAGTGCTCACTCACATAATGGAGAGGACTCAAAGAAGAGTCCAGCGAGTGCATTTTACTGCAGGTTTGTGGGAGCACAGCGTCGGAATGGAAGTGAGTATGAAGATAAAACTTACATATTCGGATTCAGCATCACTTACACTATACACCGCTTACTCTAGTTCAGGGGGTGTTTCGGAGATGACAGGTTCCCTTTAAGTTTACTTTTGTCCTAGTGGGAAACTGTTAATAGAATCAAATGTTATCACCTATTCACCAGATTAGTGTCCCTTTACCAGGGGTCCAACCACTGGAATCTCCACCGATCATGGGAACGGAATGGTGCCTTGTTGTCCATTTGAATGGAGTGGTGGTGGCGCATGCACACTGCCACTCCACTCAAAGTCTGTGGAAGTGATGGAGATAACTGAGCACCGTACTCTATCTCTGTCAGTCCCAGATGCTTTGAAAGGAGTGGCAGTGGCTTTCCATTGAAATGGAGAACCCTATTCTTGTGACCACTGTGGGTCCCAGTGGTGCGACACCTAGAGATCCTGGTAATGAAGCTTCATTTTAGATCCTGGGACAACACCTTTAACTATACATTATGTGGCATATATTTTTATATATATAGATGTAGTCACCATAAATGGTCAAATATCACATTCCAGTGATTAGTATGGATGTAAAGAAGTCTCCGTAGGACAAGACAATTTTTTGTTTAGAACCAACACAGGTTCTACTATACAGGGTGGATGTGTACATAAAAAAAAAGTTACATAACTTTAAGAGTACATCTTTGTTTTGAAGTTTGGGACCAGATGCTTTACAGCAAATGCGAAGCACACTTGAAACATTTTTGGTTTAGGCCTGCAAGTGTCGTCTAAACGACTCCTACATGAAGAGATTCTCCTGTTAGGACAGCCTCTGTCCATTAGCTTTGTTGGTGAATTCATATATCATGGGGGTGTCCAATGATCAGAAAACTGCTCTTTTAGTAAAGAGTTTTATTAGAAGAGTTAGACCTCAACAGGACTTTACGTCAGACCATATGTTTCCACGTGTTTGAGATGTGTAGCTATCCACTATTTTCCCCAGATCATGTTGATAAGTAGGTTCCTCAGTTAAAGGTTCCTGGTCATGGGGAAGAACACTTTACAGAATAGTTGCATTACCTGAGGGTCTTTGACCATTGTTAAGATATGTGTACTCATCACAGACTAAAACTTATTGTAGAGGACACCCTGGTATTTAATTATTAAAATCTGATGCATTATTCTTTAAAAAGCTTCTTTTCTTTGGTCAGGGGTGTGTGTCTCAGGGCCTGGACATCCACCTATGGAAATGTCTAACGTTTTTCCGTAACCACTTTGTGTTGGTAATGTACAAAGAAATGGTCAACCTACCAATATGATTAAGAGGAAATTGAAAAGTGTAATCTACATGTGGGTAATTACATGCAAAGAGTAAGCAAATTAACTCTTTTCAGAAGAGGCAGTTTTCTCCCTGCTGGTGGAGAGCTGGTTTGTATATCTTTTCCTAGTGAGCTTTGCCTGTAATACTCCCAACTGCAGGTGGTGTCTCCTCAAGGAGAAACTGTACCCCTCAGAGCCATGTAAAATGCCTTCTTTTTGTGTTTTATAGATGCAGGTTCATGGACTTTTTGGCGGATTCAAAGTTGAGAGCCTAAAATCATCGACGTTATCCTTAATGTACTCGCCTTCAGACGCTCAGAACTTGAGTACAATCAACATGAGCCCCATGGACATTCACACATTCCGAATAAAACTGAGGTGAACATTGCTCCATGTGACAACCACGTTTCCTGTGTTTCACATGCAATAAAGAAGCACATTGTTACACCAACTTCTGGACACTGTGAGGATATCTTTCAGCCTTTTCTATTGAAAACACCTCCAATGGAAGCCATGCTCCTTCAGCATCCATACAGTAGAATTTGAGTGAAGCATTATCTCTATATTCTCAGGTTTAATGGATTAATAATTTGCTTGCTTGTCCAATTTATGAATCCACTACTGCAACTGAAGGAAAATGCTTTACAAAATGTGTTCCTCATTAAGCACTTGATTTGTAGCTGGTGCCAAATACTGATGACGATTGATGTGTGAAGGGGCTTATTTAACAAGAAATGTGGAAGTGATCTGGAACCTGTAGCAGCCAAGGTAGTCTTTCATTGATTAGTCTGACTTAATTGGTTGTCAGAACTTACAGCTCACTTCTGCCTTTCTTTAGGTTGCCTTCACATGCTTCAGATTTTGTGGCAGAAAATCCCGTGACTGAATATCAGTTCCATTCACCTTAAAGGGAGTCTTTCACCTGATCTGAGCATCATAGACCGCTCAGATCAGGCAGGCTATAGACTACCTTACACACATTAAAACAGTACCTTTATTATACATGTCCCTCACTGAAATCCTCTAAAAAAAAAAAAAAAAAAACACTTTTATAAGCTATGTAAATTAGCCCCCGCAAGTGCCCAGAAGCCTGGTTATTCAAGAAGGTGCCCAAGTCCCCGGCGCCTGTGCCGCTCTTCGATTCCCCAGCGCCTGCACACTGCTGTGCCCACTGAGGGTAGAGGCGCACAGGAATCTAGTGCGCATGCACCAGTTAGCTCTCCCCAATTCGGCCGAGCCGTGGGCAAAGCAGTGCGCAGGCGCCGGGGACTGGAATTGCGAACAGGAGGAGGAGAATAGTATGCTAAAGGTGGGCAGACAAGAGCACGGAAATGGGAGGGGTTTTCAATTCAAATCGCCTGGGGGCTTGGGCACCTTCTTGAATAACCAGGCTTCCGGGCACTTGCGGGGGCTAATTTACATAACTTATAAAGGTGTTTTTTAGAGGATTTCAGCGAGGGACATGTATAATAAAGGTACTGTTTTAATGTGTGTAGCATAGTCTATAGCCTGATCTGAGCAGTCTATGACGCTCAGATCAGGTGAAAGACTCCCTTTAATGAGGCTTGTAGAAATCCATGTGCTTGCTGCCCTATTCAAATCAATGGGACTGATTTTCAGTCATGGAATTTTATGCCACAAAATATGCCGCGTTTGAAGCCACCCTTATTATTATTAACTTCGGATTCTGCTCAGTGTGTTGAATGCAAAAACGTTATTCTTATTCTTCCTAGGGATGAATTTCATGTTAAAAAAAACTTTTTTTAGGTTATGCAAATTACTTACATAGGGAGCCCACCTCATTATTATTCACTGCACAGCTTCATGCAGACTTGCTCCGTCACCATTGTAATCCCGCGCAGGCGCAGTAACGTCGGTGAGTCCGATGCCAGTAGACAGCACGGGCGCACACCACTTTAGGTACTGCGCCTGCGCAGGATTATGATGGTGACGGAGCAAGTCTGCATGAAGCTGTGCAGTGAATAATAATGAGGTGGGCGGTCCTGGGCTCCAACAGTAGCGGCGTGGCCGGGCTCCAACGGCGCTGGGCACATCCCCTTGGGCTCCTTATGTAAGTAATTTGCATAACCTAAAAAAAGGTTTTTTAACATGAAATTCATCCCTAGGAAGAATAAAAATAACGTTTTTGCATTCAACACACTGAGCAGAATCCGATAGTGTGATTACCTTTATAGGCCAAATCCTGGTGACAGAATCCCTTTAAAGGGGTATTCTCATCTTAGACAATGGGGGCATATCGCTAGGATATGCCCCCATTGTCTTATAGGTGCGGGTCCCACCGCTGGGACCCGCACCTATATCCAGAACGGAGCGGGGAGCGCTGCGCCTGGAGGATCCCAGGTTTCCGGGGGTCCGGCCACCACCAGGCGCAGCTCCCCGCGCCCCTCATAGAAATGAATGGGAGCCGGGCCGTGCATGCACGGTGCGCTCCCATTCATTTCTATGGAGCCAACGGAAGTAGCCGAGCCAGCGCTCGGCTATTTTCGGCGGCCCCATAGAAATGAATGGAGGGCGGCTGCGCATCAGCAGTGCGCCCTCGTTCAGTTCGGGGGCTCCGTTCTGGATATAGGTGCGGGTCCCAGCGGTGGGATCCACACCTATAAGACAATGGGGGCATATCCTAGCGAATCAGATTTAAAGGAAGCGGTTCATCAAAGCAATTTAATAATAAAACCTGTATGTTCTCCGTTAGAAAGGTAAAAGAAGCAGCTTGCATTTGGTTTTTGTTTTTTGTTTTCTTTGATTTTTTTTTTTTTTTTTTTTTTTTTTTTTAACCTTCATTTGTTATAGCTGCTGCTATGTTGTATATAGACATTTAGTCAGTAACTATTCTGCCCTGTCTCCTTAAATCTGTACAAAAATGATTTTTTCATAAGTGGCTGAAAAAAACCTGATGCTACTTATCTCCTGAGGGATTAAAGAGCAGGTAAAATCCAGCCAAGCTATGGCGTGGTGTGTAGAGTAGATTGAACAGAAAAAAAATCTATTGAAAGATTCCTTGAGGAATTTGCTATGAAACTCTGCAGTTTTTACAAGTGATTTTGTCACAGATGTACTGCAGAATTCACCCTAAAATCTGCAGAAAAAAAACTGACATGCTTTGGATTTAAAATCTGCACTGCAGGTTATTTTCCATGTCCGTTTTTCTCAGCTTGTCTCTTCCACTGTAGATTTCCTAGCCACAAATTTGGGTGGAAAATGTGCAGCATTATTGCTACATGTAATTTAACAATCCAACTGAGATCCATGAATCTTGCCAACCAAATCCTATGTCTATGATTGTCTTGGATTTGTGGATAGAGTAGCAGGAGCTGAGCAGAGTGGTGTAGTTCTTTGGGAAAGGTTCAGCTCAAGGCTACATTCACACGTCCTTGTAGCACGGTCCGGGACAGTCCATGAAAACCCGGACCGTGCTCCTTCTGAGGGCAGGAGCGCACGGCGTCATTGGTTGCTATGATGATGTGCGCTTCCTGAGGCCCCCGCTGTACAGTGATACTGTACACACTCGTATAGTGTATTACTGTACAGCGACGGCGTCTGGAAGCGCACGGCGTCATAGCAACCAATGACTCCATGCGGTCCTGCCCTCAGAAGGAGCACAGTCCGGGTTTTCACGGACTGTCCCAGACCGTGCTACACGGACGTGTGAATGTAGCCTAACTTGCAATTTGTTGTATTAAATTAAAGAGTGGAGGCCGCACTTTCCATTCTTTCCCATGGGATTTCTGAAAATAGCCGAGTGCGCCACTCTACTACTTATGGCAGTCCTATATAAATGAATGGAGGGTAACCATGCACGCTCCGGTTTAGAGATGGGTGCAGGTCCCAGAGGTAGGACCCCACACCTATCACACATTGGGGACATTTCCTAGCGGTATGGCACCACTGTATGGCATGGTCTATCCCCTTTAATGTGCATACAGGGAAGTTTATAAGTCATTGAATGTGACCGCCCTATGGAACTTAAAGGAGTTGGCACATATCACTCATTGGCAAAGTGGCAAATTACTAGGATGTGCCACCAATGTCAGATAGGTCTGCAGGCCAAGTACTTACACAGTTTCAGAATCCTCACACCAATATATTATGTATAATATTTTGATGACCTGCTTTTGCTTGCAGATAACCTGAAACATGTGGTGTACACCATTTCCCTTTACATCCTGTTGAGTTTGCAAACTCATCTGGCTAACTATCCGAATTTGTTTTTCCTTTTTTTCCAGTTTTTATGTATACATGTCAGTTTTGGGTTATGTGCAATTATGCCATTGCTTTTCAACATGGAGGTGATTTAGATGATCACAGAATCCAGATGTCTTCTTCCTGAATGAACATATTGAAGCAAAAAGTGCCTTATTTTTTACACTTTTTTTTATTGATGGTCGCATTGTTTTTGAGGGGTTAGTTTCTATTTGAACTTTATGATGTACAATTTTTGTTTGACATAATCCACAGCTGCCAGCAGTGCTCTGAAAAGTCTTTTTGTAGACTGAATGTGTGCCCATGTTACCATGAACCCTGTGGTTTGCTGAATGTAGAAATACCTTTCTGACACACTTACAAATCTCATTTTGTTACGACTCACAGTTAACGATTGTTAAGCCAAGGACATTTACATTCTTCTGCATATCACGTACTAACCTTATGAAATGTTTTGACATGTCCTCTAGGGCAGGCTTATGGAAGTTAAAGGGTTATCAGTTTCTTTAAAAAAAAAAAAAAATGAAAGTTTTTTAAAAAAAAAGGGCCCAAATGCTATAAAAAAATACTTACCTCTCCAATCCCATGCCAGTCCAACACATACATACCAACAGTCCCTCCGGTCTTTGTTTACAGGCAGCCACCATATAACCCCTTTATCTAATCAGTGGCATCATGGTTCATAGGCAGTACTTCTGGTATCATGGCTCCCATTGCTGAGTGATGCCAGTAGTGTGTTGAGTGATAAGCAAGGCCATTGATTGGCTGCAGCAGCCACTAATTAAAAAATACCAAGGGCCACTGGATAAATTAGTGCAGAATCATCACGGGATCGAATAGTCGTGTGGGGGTTTTTTTTATATATTTTATAGCATTTGCTTTTGCTATTCTTTTCTGCTTCAGATACAAAAATTGTGGCATGCTGATATACTGAAATTTACAATGCTAAGCAAAATATATTACATGCTGTTGTGTTCCAGTATGCGCTTTCCTCTTTTCCAGGTGAGTCATGCCATGGTCACCAGTATCTTGAAAGCCGCCAAATGTTTTATAACTCTAAAAGACCTGTTTCACTTGACAGAAGTGAAGTCTTGTATCCTGACACTGCTCTCATCTTGCATAACAGTGGGAGAATTAGATTTGGCTCAGTGTTTAGGAATTGCTTTGTTCTGCAATATTTTTAGTTAACCCAGTATTGTACTATTCCTAATGCTTTTTAACTTTTTGTATTTCTCCAGTGGTCCAAACTCTTTAGTCCTGAATGTAGTATGACCTAATAGAAGGGGTGTAGATTGGCGAATCATGTGGTGGATTAATAAGACCTGTTCTACTCACTGTTTTGGATCTTTTAATTACTGGAATGCATTTCATGCCTATAGTTTTTTTTTTCTTTGCTTTTTTAATAATTTTAGTTTATCGCTGTAGCAATTATCCCTACGCCATAAATGCCTCAAACACCATTGAATGGTTGTAGTATGAGTTAATGTGTTACAGGAAAATAATATTCCTCCTGGTACCAGTATTCAATCGGGCGTGCTAAAAGCAAATATTTTCAGCTCCAAGTTTTTATTTGTATTTTTCTCATATTAAGATAAAACACGTTCAGGTTTATGGATGTTGGTGATGTTTGAACGGCTTTTCAAGTTTGATTTGCATTCAGCATGAAGTTCTCAGATATAATTATCAGCGTCAGATTTTTCCAATAGTACGTTTGTTGGTTTTTCAGGTTGTTGGTTCAATTTTACCCATATAAAAGTTTGAGATCTGTTTTCAGCTTGAAGTGAAGCTGTCACACATTGAGCTGTATTGTGGGATGCATCAGTATTTATAGACACTTAAAGATCTATAATTTATCGTTGATTGGCCCTTACAATGGCTATTTCCACGTTTCTGAGCAAAGCAGTGATACACTTTGCCATTACGGCAGTAGAGATTGCAACGTGTATCTTCCAACGTTATTTGTATAGAACATATACTAAATATTAAGGGGTTCACTGAACGGGACACAGTGTTCTCAATATCAGTGCAAATCTATAGTGTGTTGAAAATATATTGGGCAAATGGCTAAAATATGATTAATCTTCTGTTTTCTTCTTAGTATAAAAACAGTTCTGTATTCTTCTGCCATTTTGACTCCCACAAATTTTAAAGTATTAAGAATGTTCCGTTTTCTTCAGGCTCAATATAATTTCATCTCATGCTGTATTGTCTGATTGTATATTTTCTGTCTTTGTTTCTTGAAATTGAATTGATTACAAACTTTTGATATTTTATCTAATGATTTTTACATTTAAATTGGGAGATGTAAAATAATAAAACGATCTTCAATAAACGCCTGTGTTCTTATTCTTAAAGTTGGGTGGAATTGATTCTATTGCCAACAATGCAACACCTTTCTTGTCCCTCCTAGAAATATCAAGCAATATCTCAACTGAAGAAAGATAACGGCTCATTGTAGATTCCACAAGCAGATTAGATAATTTGCTGTGAGATAAGATGAGAACTTTCTGGAATATCAGATGTTCTTCATGTCTGATTAAAAACATAACATTTTGGTTTGTTACCTGCATGAATGTGGGTCTTTAGCCCTCTTAAAATACTTTTAAACTTGTTCCTAATATTGCTGGTGTTTTGCTACAATGGTACAAATTGGATGGAAAATTGAGTTTTAGACTATTTTTGCCACGTCATATCATCTGGTGCCAAAATAATGACTAGTTTTGTTATAAATTGATATTTTCAATCTGTCACTTTAGAATACCTCTAGTATGCAGAAATACAGCTTAACTGCAGTTCCCATTAAATGTATTCTGTCAGGAATAGTGAGGGATCCTTTTTAACCCTTTGGATAGAGGAGGTTTCTTTTTTCTTCCCCGTTTTCCTGGAGCCATAACACTTTTTTTTTTTTTTTTCCGTATCCATATGACGGCTAGTTTTTTTGTGGGAGAAGTTGTACTTTGTAATGCCACAATTTCATGTGGCATAAATGTAGTGGAAAGCAGGGAAAAAAATTCCAAATGGGGTGGAATTGGGCAAAAAAAAACAACTAAAAAAAAACAGTTTTATGGGTTTTGTTCCTATGGCATTCACTTTGCAGCAAATCTGACCTGTGCCCTTCATTCTCTGGGTCAGTACGATTACAACAATACCCCATTGTGACGATACCGCACCTTGCAGCGCCTGAAGTCGCTGTACGTGATGACGTGATGTTACACCCTCCCTGGGAGTACAGGTCAGCTTGGCACAGTTTACAGACACCTCCTGTCAGCACGGGGAGTCAGAGAGGATGGTCCATGCTACCTTCGGCATGGACAACTCGCTCACAACCCTGACAAGCTGAGAGGGTCCTTTCACTGCCCCAGTGAAACAGAGCTCTGCCAGCCTGTTAGACTGCCACCAGTTTCCTCAAAACATGGACGTGGGGATTCATGATAGAGATACAGAACAGCGCAAAATTAATTTATATATTTAATTGCCTTAAGGGCGCACTAGACATAACACTTTATAAACACAGATGTATACAGTGGTCAGGTGTGCAAATATAGATGATATGGTACAAACAGAGATAACAGATGAGAGTCAGTAACCGGATAGATGAGTAATCCTTTAGCTGTGATGGTGAATGCTTGTAGTCAAACAGAGGTAATGGCATCAGTAGGTTTTCCACAGTCCCTCCAAACACATTCCACAATGTGCCCCCCTTCAGAGCAAGACCATGGCCTCTGCCCTGCCCGGGCATTTTACCGCTTCCTCCCCACGGGAGGATCTCACTCCCTCCGTCGTTTGGCTTTGGCAGCTGCAAATCCAAAACCCAATTAAGGATCATAGCTCTTCATCAAAAGGTCATAGGGAGATGGTTCCGATACCAACAGATCCAGCTACAATTGGAGACCAAACATGGCACTGTTATTTGGTTCCCACTAGGAGTTCTCTATATCTTCCCCTTCCTTGCATCCTGCTGGCAAACAAAGAACAGGAGAACGTCCGCCTCGGTCGCAGAGGTGTGAACGGTTTTAGTTATGTGATTTACGGTTAGTTCATAATTTATGAACTCCTGGTTCCGTGATGTCTAAGTAGTTCTTTTGTTTTATTGATCAGCTCAGCGCCCCCTCCCCCACCAGCATTCATCCTGCCAGAGAAGCTGAGCTGCCAGTGTGATTGAGTGGGAGTGTGAAATGTAAACACTTGGTCTGTTTTGAAGCAGGGCACCTGTGGAGCCTGATTTCCTCTGCCCAACTACCCCCTTCCTGAGCAGATGGCGGAATTAAATCATAACTCCACATGTTCCTCACACCCATATGTATAGGTTGTATATGTTTAAATACTGAATTTTTTTTTTTACTTATATTCTGGCCCCCTTAATAGTTATGTGTACTGAGCTGTGTGGGGAGTTATTTTTTCCGGTTCAACCCGTAGTTTTTATTGATACCGTTTTGGTGTGTGACTTTTTGATCACATATTATAAAAAAAATTGGGGGTTAGAGAACTGATGAAAAAATGGCTATTTTGATACTTTTTTCTATTATGCCATTCGCTGTATTGGAAAAATAATATGCATGACAAATGGTTACATTAATAACCAAGTATGTAAACATGGTGGAGCAAACCAAAGGTATCTTAATTAGTTGCATCTCTTTAAGGCCCCATTCACACGACTGTATGTACATTTCCGCATCTTATCCGCATTTTTGCGGATAAGATGCGGAACCATACGGACCCATTCATTTTTCCATAGGAGAAAAAAAATGCGTAATGCACACCGTGTGTATTCCGCATCCCGTATCTCACGGAAGTTCCCCCGCAAAAAAAAAATAAAACATGTCCTATACTTGGCCGCAAAATCACATCCGTAGCCCCATTAAAGTCAATGGGTCCGCAAAATTGCGGAACACTCCGGAAGACTTTCCGTATGTGTTCCGTTACATTTTTATACGGATCACGGAATACATACGGTCGTGTGAGTGGGGCCTAACTCCGTGCACCAGAAACTCAACTCTACATCAGCCAGGAGCTGACATAGACTTAAGCTATAACTTAAGGACGTTGTAGTGAATTTGGCAGGCTACGCTGAGCCCCGCCCTGTTTTCTCACCACTTCAGAAAAATCGCAAGAAGCTTAAAAAGTCACAAATTATGGCACATGCCATATAGCACGTCTTTTTGATGCCACAATAGTGGCGGAAAGCTTTCATAAATGTCCTCTATTATGTGACATTTGGTGCAAACTATGGCTGCCAGACTCCTGTAAAACATACTTTAAGAAAAACAAAATGTGGTTCTAAGACCCCATGTTTTAGCTCGTGCATGTCTGCAATAAAGAGTTTCAATAGAGCACTGTTTACAAATATACCCTTCCACTCCATCCAATGTCAGGCTAACTGAAATAGATGAGTACAGCACTTAGGATCCCTTTTTTAGTGGTTGGTGGGACCCCAGCAAACAGATATTTATCCTGTGGATGGGTGATGAGTGCCCATTGTTGGACAACTGCTTTAAACTATAGTGTCGCAGTCTACTGGGTCAGGACATGGATTTCAAACCACTTCAGAAGTTCTGGCTGCCATTCCCTCACTCCTTCTGCATTTCACTCTCAGGATGGCAGCCGTGTATAAGCCTGAGCTCACAGTTTACGAAAAGTTGATTTCTATTACAAGTAACAAAGCCACTTATGAGAGGGTGAATCCTTTAGATTTTCCTAAATGTGAATGTCAATCCTTTTAGTTTGTTTTTTGTTTTTTTTACACAGCACAAAATTTGATTTACACAGTACAAAATTCTGATCTGATTGATTAATTTCCTAATTTATCTTTTGGATTGGCACAAGAGCAAATTCCCAACCATGGAGTTAAATGATTTATAGTCCTTGTACACGTTTGCCATGCACATTAGATAAAAGTTGAGAGAAAGATGGTTATGCCTCTTACTGCAGGCCGTTTTCATCAGTAACTGTACAGATAAATCAGGACTTTATTTGTACTGATCAGTCAGTAAAGGCTGATCAACAGATCATAATTTAAGTAGATATGTAATGAATTACAGTATTTTTCAGACTACAAGACTCAGCTGACCATAGGATGTCCTCCAGGTTTAGACAACAGGAAATTACAAAATTAAATATTTTCTACTAGGGATGAGCGAACTTTTGAAAAGTTCGGTTCGGCGAACTTTTGAAAAGTTCGGTTCGGCGATCTTTTGTGAAGTTCGGATTCGTACGAACCAAACCTAAAACGAACCTTGCTATAACGGCTGAATAATTGCAGCTACAATGGTGGGAGTCTGATAGGGTATAGTTTCGTTTAGTTGCAGTTGCTATTACAATGAAAAAAGTTGAAAAAAATCAAAGTGCAAAAATAGTCATCGACAGACAGGTCGACAATATTTGACAGCATTGAAGATGTCCGCTGGAGCAGTCCATGTCATGCCAGAGCACCAAAAACACACGGTAGGTCGTGGCACCAGCCCAAGAATAGGCTGCGTTGAAGTCGATGTGGTCTCAGTGACATCTCAGGTCAGAAGACAGACAGGCGTACCATTTAATTAGACCTTGTGCACCCCAGAACAGGTACACATTAGCCAAGGTGTAAGTGATTACACGGGACATAGGACACAAAGTGCAAGTTGGCAACTCCGGCAGCATTGCCTTGGACCCAGTAGGGTGGAAAACAGACATTTGACAGTGGAACCAGCAGCAGTAATAGTACTGTATTGGACCCAGTATGGTTGAGAACAGACAATTGACGGAGGAGTAGGCAGCAGCACTTGATTGCACCCAGGCCAGTATGGTTGAGAACAG
>ONZH01014613.1:0-33955 GCA_900303285.1 Rhinella marina
GCAGAAGAAAAGGACAATTTAACTTCTAATTTCGAACAGAAAGCTCGCCAAAAGTTAGCCACAAATTGTACCCCCCTGTCGGATACCACCTCATCAGGAATACCATGGAGACGAACCACATGCTGGATAAACAGATCAGCCAATTCTTCCGCTGATGGCAGTTTTCTCAACGGAATGAAATGACCCATTTTAGAGAACCGATCCACCACCACCCAAATGACAGTGCACCCTGGGATGGTGGCAAATCGGTAACAAAGTCCATGGAAATGTTAGACCAGGGTTTGTCTGGCACTGGGAGCGGGAGAAGAGGTCCCTCAGGACGTCTCCTGGGGATCTTTCCCCGCGCACAGACTTGACAAGCCTGAACAAAAGCATAAACGTCAGTATGCATACGTGGCCACCAATAATTTCTTTTCAGTAAATCTAATGTTCCCCGAACACCTGGGTGACCTGCTAGCACTGAACAATGTGTCTCCTCTAACACTCTCAAACGGCAAGACATGGGAACAAACAATTTGCCTTCCGGAAGGTCTTTAGAAGCTGAATTTTGTTCAGCAAGAATTTGAGAAGAGAGGTGAGAGGAGACAGCTGCCAGTACAATACCTGGAGGTAAAATGTTACCAGACTTCGACTCCGAACCCTCAGGAATACCAAAACTCCGGGATAAAGCATCAGTCGGTAGGTAACAACAAAATTAAAACGTGAGAAAAACAAGGCCCATCTGGCCTGACGAGCATTGAGACGTTTTTCATTATCAAGATACACCAGGTTTTTATGGTCGGTGATCACTGTCACTGGGTGAAGAGCTCCCTCCAAAAAATGGCGCCACACTTCAAAAGCCCATTTGATGGCAAGGAGCTTGCGATTCCCAATATCATAATTTCTTTCACATGAAGAGAATTTTTTAGAGAAAAATGCACATGGCCTGAGGTTTGTGAGAGCAGAAGACCCTTGAGATAATACTGCCCCTACACCGACCTCAGAAGCATGTACCTCTACAATGAAGGGTTGAGAGAGATCAGGCTGAATCAACACAGGGGCTGTAGAAAAAGCTTTCTTGAGCTCCTGAAATGCAGAGTATGCTGCAGGAGACCAGTTACTAGGATCAGCCCCCTTGTGGGTAAGATCAGTGAGTGGTTTGGCGATTACAGAAAAGTTTTTTGTTTCTGTAGTAATTGGCAAAACCTAGAAACCATTGAAGGGATTTTAAGTCAGTGGGGCGGACCCACTCTGCTATTGCCTGAACCTTACACGGATCCATCTGTACATCGGAAGGAGTGACCACATAACCCAGAAATGAAACCTTTTGCACACAAAAAATACATTTTTCCAACTTAGCGAACAAAGAGTTTTTTCGCAACCGGGACAACACAAGGTGAAGATGTTCATGATGGGTGGGCAGATCTGGAGAAAAAAATCAGGATGTCATCCAGATAGACCACCATAAAGACCCCAATAACATCATGAAAAATAGTATTCATAAAACCTTGGAAGACTGCCGGGGCATTACTCAGACCGAAAGGCATAACAAGATATTCAAAGTGCCCCAGTGGTGTGTTAAAAGCAGTCTTCCATTCATCTCCTTCCCGAATCTGAATCAGATTATACGCTCCCCTTAGATCTAATTTGGAGAACCAATTAGCCCCAGAAACCTGATTCAGAAGGTCCGGAATAAGAGGAAGGGGTCCAGAGTTCTTGACCGTGATTTTATTTAATTCGCGGTAATCAATACACGGCCTTAACCCACCATCTTTTTTCTCCACAAAAAAGAACCCAGCCCCCGTTGGGGACTCAGAAGGTCTAATATGCCCAATAGCCAAGCTTTCATCAATATACTGCTTAAGCGACTCTCTTTCAGGTACAGACAGATTATAAATATGACCCTTAGGCAGCTTGACTTTGGGCAAGAGATCTATCTTACAGTCAAAATCCCTATGAGGAGGAAGGACTTGAGACAGGGGTTTGGAGAATACATCTGCGAAATCAGAGATAAACTCCGGGATCCCAGCATCACATGCAATCGTGGTACAGAGTGAGACCTGAGACATATGGGCCTTACACTGAGGACCCCAGCGAACAAGATCCAGTGTACCCCAGTCAATAACTGGATTATGTTCCTGGAGCCAAGGCATCCCCAGAATAACGTTCACCGACAAATTTTTCATAACCAGAAAAGAACAATATTCTATGTGTAGTGCACCCACCACCAATTTTATCTCGGGGGTGCGGAATTTGACCAAACCAGCACGCAATGGGGTCATATAAACACTTGATACTAGGATAGGAGGGGACAACGGAATCATGGAAGACAAAACCTGGGACACAAAATCCAAGTCGATGAAATTAGCGGCTGCACCCGAGTCCAGAAAAGCCAGACCTGTACATGAGGCTGACTGGACCTCAATAGTGCAGGGCAAAAACATTTTAGAAATTTTAGGGAGTACCTGAGCTCCTAGGCAGTCCTCCCGACAACAGCCTAGGAGCGGAAGTTTTTCCTGCTGTGACTTCTTGGGACAGGCATTTAGCTGATGTTCGGGACTCCCACAGTAGAAACATAGTCGATTCTTCCGGCGATGTTCCCTCCTCTGCTCTGGGGTGATACTGCCGAGCTCCATTGGTTCAGGCCCAGGTAGAGATGAGACCGTACTGAGGGTCGGCCAAGGAGCGGGGGACACCCGAGGTGGTAGTCTGGACCTTAGGCGTCAATCTGCCCGGATGGCGAGGGTCATAGCTTCGTCAAGCGTTTTAGGTTCTGCATGAGCTAATAATAAGTCTTTTACCTGGTCTGAGAGGCCGGTCATGAATAGGTCTTTCAAGGCCTGATCGTTCCACCCGGAATCCGTCACGTACTGTCTGAATGTAGCACAATATTCTTCCACCATTTGTCTACCCTGACGGAGGGATAACAAGTGGGAAACCGCTAACGTAGGTCGGTCTGGTTCATCATAAATCTGACCCAGTGCAGACAAAAAACTGTCCAGAGAAGAGCGCAGAGGTGAATCAGGAGGTAAGGAAAGCGCCCAATTTTGCGGGTCACCCTGCAGGACAGACATAACCAGCCCCACCTTTTGCGCTTCTGTCCCAGAGGACCGAGGTCGTAAAAAAAAATAAAGTTTACACCCTTCCCGAAATGAAAAAAATTTCTTACGGTCGCCAGAAAAAAGGTCGGGAAGGGGAACCTTAGGTTCAGGTGCAGGTGACTGAACGGCCGGAGGTGGCACCGGGACCATAGCATACATGTCTTCCTGAACCTGAAAGCGGATAGCCAGATCTTGAACCAGCTTGGTCAAGGCCTGGACCTGCGCGACCACAGCTGACATAGGCTCCATAGGTGGAGTGAACGTCGCTGGACGTATGCAGGTTGCAGGCCTCTTTTGGGCCAGTGTTTCTGTCAGGGCTGGGATACACAGACAAGGGGAAAGTGATCCCTAAGCTAAATCCCAACCCCTTTCCCTGCCTATTGCCCACTCAGGTTAACCCCTGAGCCGGCAACCTGAAGACTTGAAATACACTAGCAAAGTGCAGGGAATGGGAAGACAAACAAGACAGACAAACAAGAACCAAATGAATAGTCAGGTAGCCGCGTCAAAACCAGGAGAGTATGTCAGGAACAAAATCAGCAAGCAAAGAGAAGTCAAAAACACGCCAAGGGTCAAGGAACAACAAGAGACTAAACTACAGAGCAAAAATAACAACCAGGTAGTAGCAAGGAACTCCAAACACTGGCAGCTAGGAAAACATTAGAGGGCCTTAAATACCTAGCAGACCCCACCCAACCAGCTGACTGGGAGGAGAAAGCAAGGAACCAAAACTTAACTCCTGAGATACCAAATAAACAGAAAATAAACAGATACTATATTGCTCGCGTTTTCCGGCGACCAGTAACAGGCCGCGAGCGAGAGTGCGCACCAGCCACGTCCCTGGCACTTATGACCGTCGCGCGTCCCCTGCCTGTCCTTAATTCTGAATTGTTAATGTCCTTAATTCTGAATTGTTATAACAAAATTGCGCAGTTGATTGGGGCAAATATGTGCCTGGAATGTGTCTTTCACTATATGAATGCTATATAATGCCAGAGATGTTTCGTACTTAGTTGAGTCGATTTTTATGCCCGCAATATGTCTTTGGCCACAGAGGCACTCAATATTGATAGTGGATGATTTCCAAGTTTATATAGTGACTAAAAACACTTATGACACTGTTTAGTACTTTACCAGTCCATGGTGCGTACAGGGCCATATTTAGGGTTCATGCTGCCCTAGGCACTCTCTGTGATGACGCCCCCCCCCAACGTGACCCATTCCCCCACGCCCCCAAATAGTAGCATAGTAGCCTCTCCTCAGTCCCCCCCATCCCATAGTTGCCTCCTCCCCCCACAGTAGCATAGTAGCCTCTCCTTAGAACCCCCCACCCCATAGTAGCCTCGTTACCCCCACCCCCCATAGTAGCCTCTTCTCACCCCCCCACCTCATAGTAGCCTCCCCTCGTTACCCCACCCCCATAGTAGCCTCCTCCCCCCACAGTAGCATAGTAGTCTCTCCTCAGTAGCCCCCCAACCCCATAGTAGCCTTGTTACCCCACCCCCCATAGTAGCCTCCTCCTGGACTTATTACAGTGACCTATCCTCCCCCCCAACCTCCTGGATACTGAAAATGGTCCTCTGCCAAGCCAATTAACCCCCGCCCAACTACCCCACCATCCCCATACACTCAACTACCCTCAGTCTGTACCCCCCCCACCTGCCGCTGGTGCACCTAGCTTTTCTGATGCCCAAGGCAAATATTGAAACACCCCCCATGCCAAATTCTCAACCTAATCCCTTCCCTCCAGTCCTACTGTTAAAGGGGTTGTCCTCTTTTTACTACTAATGACCTATCCTCACGATAGGTCATCAATATCAGATCGGCTGGGGTCCTCCGGCACCCTGACGATCAGCTGTTTGAAGAGAGAGCAGAGCTCATATGAGAGCTGCTTTCTCTGTTCTGTTCACCTGCTCGCCATAGAATTTGCAGTGAAGAGCAGTAAACAGAGCAGAGAAAGCAGCGCTCATACAAAAAAAAAAAGAAAAGACAAACCCTTCAAAGACAGACTTGGAAAACATTTCATACAGCACTACAGAGCATACAGGGTCATACAGCGCCACATATGTACCTCTTACATCCAGTGACTTCTCTTCTCTGATGTAGACGTTCTCTTTCCTCTTCTTCTGTCAGACCAGACCGCCATGGTGACTTCTTTCAGCCGCGCCTCGTCTCTGAAGAGTTCAACAAACAGACATCTTACTTTCCTACTTTTCCATCATCCTCTCACCTTCTCCACATCTCACCCTGCCCACCCCCCATACTATACTACAGAAACAGCCCCCCTGAAAATACTGGCACCACACAGAAAAACAGTACCCCCCTTACCTTTCAGATCAGATCCCCATATCAAACCCCAGATGAGACCCCCCATCTACAGACCCCCATTAGACCTCCAAACTCCCATATCTGACCCTCATTAGACCTCCAAAGCCCCAATCAGCCCCTCATTAGACCCCCAGACCCCCTATCAGATCCTCATTAGACCCCCAGACCCCCTATCAGACCCTCATTAGGCCTCCAGACCCCCTATCAGACCCTCATTAGACCCCCAGACACTCAATCAGACCCCCCATTAGACCTCCAGACCCCCTATCAGATCCTCATTAGACCCCCAGACCCCCAATCAGACCTCCAGACCCTCAATCAGACCCCTCTAGACCCCCAGTCAGACCCTTCAGGCCCCTAATCAGACCTCCTTCAGACCCCTAATTAGATCCCCAATCATACCCCCCCTTCTGGCCCCATATCATACTCTTGTGGCCCCCATATAGAACTCTTCTTCTGGGGCCCATGTCAGCCCCCCCCCCCCATTCTGTCCCACCATTTCAGACCCCCCCATTCTGTCCCACCATTTCAGACCCCCCCATTCTGTCCCACCATTTCAGACCCCCCCGATTCTGTCCCACCATTTCAGATCCCCCCCATTCTGTCCCACCATTTCAGATCCCCCCCCATTCTGTCCCACCATTTCAGACCTCCCCATTCTGTCCCACCATTTCAGACCCCCCATTCTGTCCCACCATTTTAGATCCCCCTCCATTCTGTCCCACAATTTCAGATCCCCCCATTCTGTCCCCACCTTTTCAGATCCCCCCCCATTCTGTCCCACCATTTCAGATCCCCGCATTCTGTCCCCACCTTTTCAGACCCCCCCATTCTGTCCCCACCTTTTCAGATCCCCCCCATTCTGTCCCCACCTTTTCAGATCCCCCCCCCCATTCTGTCCCCACCTTTTCAGATCCCCCCCCCATTCTGTCCCCACCTTTTCAGATTCCCCCCCATTCTGTCCCCACCTTTTAAGATCCCTTTTTGGCCCCCACTTCAGACCTCAGATCAGACAAGAAAAAAAAAACAAAACTTACCTCCGGTCTTGGCTGTGTCCCCGCTCTCTCCTCTTCCAGGGGCCCGCGCTGAAGTCACCTGACCTCCTGCAGCGTCAGGTCAGAGGGCGCTCTGTACGTCCTGACGCTGCAGGCAGTCAGGACACAGCAGCGCCGGCCTCAGGAAGAGCAAGCAGGAGGAGGGGTAAGTACTGTACATCACTCCCCCTCCTCCTGCAGGCTAGTGAGCGCCACCCGACAGCAGCACCCTAGCACCCTCCCCCCACCTGCGGAAATTAAAAAAAAAAAAAAAATTCCAGGATTTTTTTATTTTTTTTTAAATCGTTATATACTCCTGGCGGGGTGCCGCCCCCCGCAACCTGCCGCCCTAGGCACCGTGCCCCCGGTGCCTAGTTGTTAATACGGCCCTGGGTGCGTACGGAGGTATACTTCCAACTTCCAACCGCCGCCGCACTGTAGGAACACGTGGAGTCTAGTGTGGCGCCCCACGTGACTCGACACGTGACTGGAGAAGTCCGATGACGTGATCCAAAGCTGAAGGTCCTGGAAGGGAAAAGGTTGAATATTGAAGTCCGTGATGTTCATATATAACAGGACCTCAGCACGATCACTTATGGTTGTATATTCTTCATGTTGACATATATCTGCGGGGATCTGTTATAGAGGGTGAATCAGTGTAGCCATCAATTTATAGATAGACACCTCAAAATAGGAGGTGAGCTTTCAAATTGGACTTCTGGGATACTTACAAAAGGCGGACCGGAGTTCAAGCATTTGGATGGATATATATTATAAAAATATGTTATACAAACCAAAATATAAATATACAATAATACAACTAAATAAAACTGTCTAATAGTCTCACACAGCAAAAATTAATCTCATACAACAAAAGTTAACCCAATATAGAGATATTAAAGATATTGCATAACGCTATGCTTTTATGTCTGTATTGCGTTTTCTATGCGTTTTTTAGAAAAAAACATTATTTAATCACAATGGAACTTTTCTTATACATATACTAACAAAGTATCCTTTAAGGTGCAAGGGATATCTATTTTATGATTATTCTTATTTTTGTTATATTTTTAAAAATCTTTGTTTTCATAGTTTTTTGTTTTTATGTTTTTGAACAGATCATCAACTTCTCTGAACTTGATTGAAGATACAATCAGGGAAAAAAATATATAAGGTAAGTAAATCCAATAGGACGGGTATGAATGAGTGATGAGGCGTAAGGCCCCTCAGGGAGGGGGTCGTCGTGCTGATAAGCAGCCGGACGACGATGCCCTGTCCCCAAAGGGCAACCACCCCCTTTCTACAAGAACCCGAAGATCTCCAATTACGAATTTAAACCCATGGGTATTAGAGAGTTAAATTCAAATATTTTCCTGGATTCAGCCCTCGACATCCTAGATATATGATCACCTCCTCTCCAAGGTCTTTTTATTCGTTCTAATGCTGAAAAAAATAACTTGCTAGGGTCCTGGTTGTGGCAATCTTTGAAATGCTTAGAGACAGAGTGCTGCTCGTACCCCTTTTTAATAATATTCACGTGTTCTGCTATTCTTACTTTAAGTGGCCTTTTTGTACGGCCCACATACTGTTTACGGCATGGGCATTCAAGTATATAAATAACGTCACTTGAGTGACATGTAAGGCTCTCTTTAATAGAATATTCATATGTAT
Source organism: Rhinella marina (assembly GCA_900303285.1). NCBI lineage: Eukaryota > Metazoa > Chordata > Amphibia > Anura > Bufonidae > Rhinella > Rhinella marina. The sequence goes on from ONZH01014613.1 coordinate 8,114, forward strand.
TTTGTGTAGAACCTACCTTAACTGATTTTTTAGGAAATTTCCTGATTCTACAATTGCTACATTGTCCACATCTGTAGAATCCCATTGAAGAAAGCCAATTGGATGAAGTTTTACTTCGTATGTTTTTAATGGTTAGAGCTACTTTTATCCCTAAGTTGGGTGCCTTGGTATATGTAATCTGTGGATTATTTGGTAAAATGGGTCCAATAATTTTGTCATCTAATAAATGGTGCCAATATTTCTTAATACTTTTTTCTATGGATTTGTATTGCGATTGGAAAGGAAGGATCATCCTAAGGTTGTCATTTTGTGGGGTCTTTATCTCATTTTTTATAAAGAAGGACTCTCGATTCATAGATCTGACTATTTAATGCGGATTCTATAATATTATTTGGATACTCTTTTTTCATGAATTGTTCTTTGAGAAATACTGCCACTTGTTCAAATTGGTGGTCATATGTACAATTTCTCTTAAATCCTCTGAATTGACTTGTTGGTATATTTGTGAGCCATCTAGGTAAGTGGCCACTAGAAAATAAAATAAAACGTTTTTTCGCCACTGATTTTTTAAACGTACTGCAAATCATTTTATTGTTTTTAATGTTAATTTTTATATCTAGAATCTCTATTTGCTTTCTACTCACATTGGATGTAAATTTTAGGTTCCTATCATTCTCATTAATAGTTTTCAGAAAAGTTCTTCCTCCGTGTCCCTCCATACAAAAATCACGTCATCGATTTGGCGTCGCCAGAGCACCAGAATTGCCCAAGCTTAGGCCGAATGGTATCCGCTTCCCATTGGGCCATAAATAAATTAGCATAGCTGGGGGCAAATCTGATGCCCATGGCGGTACCCCTACATTGAAGATAGTAATCGCTATCATAGTGAAAATAATTATGGTTAAGTATGAAGGAACCACCCTCTAATACAAATTGAATTTGTTCTAAAGGAAAATTCTTTATAGACGTCAATTGTCTGTACAATGCTTCTAAACCCTGGCGGTGTTCAATTACCGTATATAAAGAATTGACATCTATTGTGCCCATATACCAATGATCCTGGTACTCAATTTTTTCTAGTGTCGCAATTATATCAGTTGTATCTTTAACATATGAGGGTATCACCTTTACAGCGGGTTGAAGTAGTTTATTTATATATTGGGATAAATTGGAGGTCAATGAGCCTATAAAATAGATATCCTTTGCACCTTAAAGAATACTTTGTTAGTAAATGTATAAGAAAAGTTCCATTGTGATTAAATAATGTTTTTTCTAAAAAACGCATAGAAAACGCAATACAGACATGTACCGATGTAGCAGGGATTGCGCTCACTGGAATCGCGATTCCTGGCTAATGAATCGCGATTCCAGAAGCGCAATACAAGAAATAAAAGTGTAGTTACATGAAACCACCACCAGATGGCGCATGGAACTACAGTTTTAATGGTAAGACTTCAGCGCAGCTCCAATCTCCTTGAGGAAATCGGGGCTGCACTGGTGTTTTAAAACCCACCCCCTCCAGATTAAAACATTGGTGGCGCAGTGCGCCCGCACCCCAGCGCCCCCCCATTAAAAAGCATTGGAGGCGCAGTGCCCCAACTGCCCCCGTATAAGATACATTGGTGGCAGTGGGGATCGGAGCCCAGCAGCGTTATTGCTGGGCTCCGGTCAGTTACCATGGCAACCGGACGCCTCCGGTTACCATGGCAACTCAAGTACACAATACAATGGTGGCGCAGTGCGCCCGACACCCCAGTATAATAAACATTGGTGGCAGTGGCCACAGTCGCCGCCCCCCCTTCCCCCCCTTCCCCCCTTTTCATTGGTGGTGCAGTGGGGACCTGACCGGAGCCCAGCTGTGTAATCGCTGGGCTCCGATCAGTTACCATGGCAACCGGACGTTTTTTTTTAAATAAATAAATTAAAAATATGGCGTGGATTCCCCCCCCCCCCCCCTTTTTTTCATTCTCCAGCCAGATACAACCAGCAGCAGCAGCCTGGCACTACCAGGGTGGGAAGGGACACAGATATTGGCCCTTCCCAGCCTAATGGTACCAGCCTGCAGCCGCCCCAGAACCTGACCCTCAATTTAGAAGGTCCTGTCCTGCGGGTACCCGGCTCTTCCCGACACCCCTGGGCGGTGGGTGCCGAGGTAATAGATGTTGGGGTTAGTGCTGGCCATACCGGCAAGCACTAAGCCCAGTATTAGTAATCAGGGCCGTCAGTAGATAGCCGTGATTACTAAAACTGCAGTATTGAAAAAAAAAAAAAAAACACACAAGTATAAAATATTTTATTGAAATAAACACTTCCCCAGACCCCTGTTTGACCATTTTATTTAAAAAAATAAAAAGCTGGTCCGACATAGTCCACCGAATCCGACGTAGTCCTCTGCATTCACGATCCTGAAAAATAGAAAACAAACAAACACAGAGCACTTACCTCCTCCTCCTCCTCCTCCTCAGCAGCCTCTTCCTTCTTCGGCCTCTCCTCAGGCTTGTGATGCTCCTCAACCTTCTGGGGCTGGACAGGGGCCACAAAAAAACTTAAAACGCAAATAAATAAAAAAAAAAAAAACGTACACGTTGGGTATCGCCACATCCGTAACAACCTGCTCTACGAAAATCTCACATCACCTGACCCCTCAGCTGAAAGCAGTAAAAAAAATAAAATAAAAACCGTGTCAAAAAAGCCATTTTTGATCACCTTACATCACAAAAAGTGTAATACAAAGCGATCAAAAAGGCGTATGCCCCCCTAAAATAGTACCAATCTAACCGTCACCTCGTCCCTCAAAAAAGTAGCCCCTACCTGAGAAAATCGCCCAAATAATAAAAAAACTACAGCTCTCACACTATGGAGACACTAAGAAATCTTTTTTTTTTTTCAAACAGGAAATTACTGTGTAAAACGCGAATAAATAAATAAAAAACGTACACATGTTGGGTATCGCCACGTCCATAAAACCCTGCTCTATGAAAATCTCACATCACCTGACCCCTCAGCTAAAAGCAGTAAAAAAAATAAAATAAAAACGGTGTCAAAAAAGCCATTTTTTGTCACCTTACATCACAAAAAGTGTAATACAAAGCGATCAAAAAGGCATGTGCCTCCCTAAAATAGTACCAATCTAACCTTAGACATTATACTGTATGGGGACCACAAGGAGACCTCAGATCAGCAGAATGTGCCCCTATCAGAACTCAGATCTTCAGAATGTGTCCCCATCAGACCTCAGATCATCAGAATGTGCCCCCATCAGACCTCAGATCAGCAGAATGTACCCCCGTCAGACCTCAGATCAGCAGAATGTACCTCAATTAGACCTCAGATCAGCAGAATGTACCCCTATCAGACCTGAGATCAGAAGAATGTGCCCCCATCAGACCTCAGATCAGCGTATTGTGCCCCCATCAGACCTCAGATCAGCAGAATGTGCCCCCATCAGACCTCAGATTAGCAGAATGTGCCCCCATCAGACTTCAGATCAGCCCACCCAGCCACATACAGTATGTTTAAAATAAAAAAACTTTCTTACCTGTCCTGCGCTGCGCTCCACTCTCTTCCCTGGCCAGCACACTATGACCTGACGCTGCGTGCGTGCAGCATCAGGTCATAGTGTGCTGGCCAGGGAAGAGAGTGAAGTGCCGCACCAGAGAGCAGCCGCAGCGCAGGACAGGTAACAAAGTTTTTTTTTTTTTAAACATACTGTATGTGGCTGGGTGGGCTGATCTGAGGTCTGATGGGGGTACATTCTTCTGATCTGAGGTCTGATGGGGGTACATTCTGCTGATCTGAGGTCTGACGGAGGTGCATTCTGCTGATATGAGGTCTGATGGTGGCACATTCTGATGATCTGAGGTCTGATGGGGACACATTCTGAAGATCTGAGGTCTCCTTGTGGTCCCCATACAGTGTAATGTCTAAGGTTAGATTGGTACTATTTTAGGGAGGCACATGCCTTTTTGATCGCTTTGTATTACACTTTTTGTGATGTAAGGTGATCAAAAATGGCTTTTTTGACACCGTTTTTATTTTATTTATAGAAGATGCAGTAAATCCCCAACCCCCCACAGTCTCCTTCTATTGTTCTTTTACAAAGGGACTAATGAACACTTTGTTTCCTGTAGCTGGGGTGTAGCAGCACTGTGTAACTTGAATCCAGCAGTACAAAGGCTCTAATATTCTTTTACAAAGAGCCTTTGTACTGAAGGAGCATGTGGGGGTTGGGAGATTACTGTACTCAGTACAGTACATTTAGGCTACATTCACACGTCCGTATTTGTGCACATCCTAGAAAACGGTCAGTTTTTTGCGGATCCGTTGGTCCGCAAAAAACTCTGTTTTTTCAGGACATCCGTTCAGTTTTTCCGCAAAAAACGGAAAGGATGTATCCATATGTCATCCGTTTTTTGTGGATCCGCAAAAAACGGAAGGATGAATAACATCTGTACCATTTATTTTTAAGGTGACAAAAATAGCTTTTTTATTTTATTTTTTTTACTGCTTTTAGCTGAGGGGTGAGGTGATGTGAGATTTTCATACAGCAAGGTGTTACGGACATGGCGATACCCAACGTGTATGTTTTTTTATTTATTCGCGTTTTACACAGTAATATGCTGTTTGAAAAAAAAAAAAAAAAAGATTTTAGTGTCTCCATAGTGTGAGGGCTGTAGTTTTTTTTAATTTTTTGGGCGATTTTCTCAGGTAGGGGCTACTTTTTCGCGGGTCGAGGTGCCGGTTAGATTGGTAATTTTGGGGGGCATACGCCTTTTTGATCGCTTTGTATTACACTTTTTGTGATGTAAGGTGACAAAAAAAAATGGCTTTTTTGACACCGTTTTTATTTTATTTTTTTTACTGCTTTCAGCTGAGGGGTCAGGTGATGTGAGATTTTCGTAGAGCAGGGTGTTACAGACGTGGCGATACCCAACATGTGTACGTTTTTTTTTATTTCTTCGCGTTTTACACAGTAATTTCCTGTTTGAAAAAAAAAAAAAAGATTTTTAGTGTCTCCATAGTGTGAGAGCTGTAGTTTTTTTATTTTTTGGGCGATTTTCTCAGGTAGGGGCTACTTTTTTGCGGGACGAGATGATGGTTAGATTGGTACTATTTTAGGGGGGCACATGCCTTTTTGATCGCTTTGTATTACACTTTTTGTGATGTAAGGTGACAAAAAATGGCTTTTTTGACAGTTTTTATTTTATTTTTTTACTGCTTTCAGCTGAGGAGTCAGGTGATGTGAGATTTTCGTAGAGCAGGTTGTTTCGGATGTGGCGATACCCAACGTGTACGTTTTTTTTAATTTATTTGCGTTTTACGTTTTTTTTGTGGCCCCTGTCCAGCCTCAGAAGGTTGAGGAGCATCACAAGCCTGAGGAGAGGCCGAAGAAGGAAGAGGCTGCTGAGGAGGAGGAGGTAAGTGCTCTGTGTTTGTGTGTTTGTTTGTTTTTCTATTTTTCAGGATCGTGAAAGCAGAGGACTACGTCGGATTCAGTGGACTACGTCGGACCAGCTTTTTTATTTTTTTAAATAAAATGGTCAAACAGGGGTCTGGGGGAGTGTTTATTTCAATAAAATATTTTATACTTGTGTGTGTGTGTGTGTGTGTGTGTGTGTATTTTTTTTACAATACTGCAGTTTTAGTAATCACGGCTATCTACTGACGGCCCTGATTACTAATACTGGGCTTAGTGCTTTCCGGTATGGCCAGCACTAACCCCAACATCTATTACCCCGGCACCCACCGCCCAGAGGTGTCGGGAAGAGCCGGGTACCCGCAGGACCGGACCTTCTAAATTGAGGGTCAGGTTCTGGGGCGGCTGAAGGCTGGTACCATTAGGCTGGGAAGGGCCAATATATCCGTGTCCCACCCTGGTAGTGCCAGGCTGCTGCTGCTGGTTGTATCTGGCTGGAGAATGAAAAAAGGGAGGGACCCCACGCCATTTTTTAAATGTATTTATTAAAAAAAAAAGCTGCCGGTTGCCATGGTAACAGATCGGAGCCCAGCGATTACACCGCTGGGCTCCGGTCAGGTCCCCACTGCACCACCAATGAAAAGAGGGGGGAGGCGCCTGTGGCCACTGCTACCAATGTTTATTATACTGGGGGGGTGTCGGGCGCACTGCGCCACCAATGTATTGTGTACTGGAGTTGCCATGGTAACCGGAGGCGTCCGGTTGCCATGGTAACTGATCGGAGCCCAGCAATAACGCTACTGGGCTCTGATCCCCACTGCGCCACCAATGCTTAACGGGGGGGGGGGGGGGCGCAGGGCGCACTGCGCCACCAATGTATATTATATACTGGAGGAGGGGGGGGGAATAGGGCGCACTGCGCTACCAATGTTTATTTAGGGGGTTGCCATGCTAACCGGAGGCGTCCGGTTGCCATGGTAACTGATCGGAGCCCAGCGATAACGCTGCTGGGCTCCAATCCCCACTGCCACCAATGTATCTTATACTGGGCAGTTGGGACACTGCGCCACCAATGCTTTTTAATAGGGGGGGGCGCTGGGGTGCGGGCGCACTGCGCCACCAATGTTTTAACACTAAGGGGGGGGGGGGGGGGAGGGCGCACTGCTGTGAGTGCCAGAGCCGCTACATCTGTACGCACTGCGTTATGCAATATCTTTAATATCTCTAGATTGGGTTAATTTTTGTTGTATGAGATTATTTTTTGCTGTATGAGACTATTAGACAGTTTTATTTAGTTGTATTATTGTATATTTATATTTTGGTTTGTATAACATATTTTTATAATATATATCCAAATACTTGAACTCCGGTCCGCCTTTTGTAAGTATCCCAGAAGACCAATTTGAAAGCTCACCTCCTATTTTGAGGTGTCTATCTATAAATTGATGGCTACACTGATTCACCCTCTATAACTGAAGAAGGAGTTAGTCACTCCGAAACGCGTCTGGTGAAAAGAGGTGATCAGTCCAATATGTCAACATGAAGAATATACAACCATAAGTGATCGTGCTGAGGTCCTGTTATATATGAACATCACGGACTTCAATATTCAACCTTTTCCCTTCCAGGACCTTCAGCTTTGGATCACGTGATCGGACTTCTCCAGTCATGTGTCGAGTCACTTGGGATGCCACACTAGACTCCACGTGTTCCTACAGCGCTGCGGCGCCGCAGCCTAAGTTGGAAGTATACCTCCGTACGCACCATGGACTGGTAAAGTACCAAACATTGTCATAAGTGTTTTTAGTCACTATATAAACTTGGAAATCATCCACTATCAATATTGAGTGCCTCTGTGGCCAAAGACATATTGGGGGCATAAAAATCGACTCAACTAAGTACGCAATTACGCCATATTTGAAACATCTCTGGCATTATATAGCATCCATATAGTGAAAGACACATTCCAGGCACATATTTGCCCCAATCAACTGCACAATTTTGTTATAACAATTCAGAATTAAGGACATTTATATTTTGACAGCAGTGGACATTTTGGATGATTGTATAATGTATTATACTGAAACCAAACAGGAGAAATTACATCAGTGTCTGATTCTTTTATACATCTATTTTTATATTTTTGCATGCATGTTTTGTCTTATGTTTATCTTATTTTTGCTGGGGGTAATAAAAGCTATTAATTGGTGTAATTACATACACTGTGTATCTATTTTACGTTTTATGGCAACAATGTATCTGCTTTATGATTTATAGTGAGGACAGTATCATTTTATATTATTTCTGTTTTAGCATAAACAACATGTGATAAACATATAGTTCCAGATATTAGAGTGCCCTTCAATCTTAATATATTTTTTACAATTGTTAGTGAGCCCACTCCCTTAAATGCGAAGCAATCCCACACATGAATGGTCTCAGAATACATTAATGTTGGCATGACACAGGACTCATGGTTGTGCTCACCTTTTCTTCTCTGGGTGATTTTTTTTCCAGATTCACAAAACAGTCTGAAGGGGACTTCATCAGAGAAAATAATTTTACCCCAGTTCATTAACTGTACTTCCTGCTGAATGTCAGTCTGTCCTTGATGTTTTTGTTGGAGAGAAGTGGCTTCTTTGCTGCTCTTCTTGACAATAGGCCATCCTCCAAAGCCTTCTCCTCTCTATGCATGCAGATTCAAGCACACCTGCCTGTTGTCATTCCTGAGTAAGCACTGGTGGTTACCCGAGTTGAATCCTCTTTAGGAGATGGCCCTGGGACTCGCTGGACTTTCTTGACACCCTAAAGTCTTCTTCATAGCAATTGACTCACTCTCCTTAAAGTTCTTGATGATCCGATCAATGGTTATCTTATGTGCAATCTTATAAGTGGCAATGTCATTGCCTGTGAAGCCCTTTTGATGCTAAGCAATGATATCTGCAAGCATGTCCTTGGAGATAACCATGATTAACAGAATGATTTCAAGCACCCCCTCCCCTTTTAAAGCAACCAGTTGGCTTTTCTAATTAAGTCAGCATGGCAGAGTGCTATCAGATGCCTTGTCCTTGTTCATACATTCTTTTAAGCTAAAAAGAAGATAATTAAAATTATGTCACCAGATCTTTTTGTGTCAGGGCTTAAAGGCAGTGGATTTTTTAAAATTTACTTTTAATTAAGAGTAGATTCGTACAACCACGCTCAATCCGGTAAAGCCATGTGCCAACTGCATCTCTTGACTGAACATGGCTCCTCTGACCAGAACTGACTGAATTATAGTAATTTATGATACAATCAGTTCTTGTTTGATTGCGGGTCTATTGTACTGTAGTCACATTAGGAGAGCCGTGGTCGGTCTGGGAAATGCAGTCGACCCATGGCCCGTGTTTCCTGGACTGTAAATGGAAGGGGGAATAAGCCGCAAGTTCATTTTCTTGTCAAGGAATATATTGCAGTTCATCTAACTCACTCTCCACAACAATTGCGAGTTAATACAAATTGCCACCATAAAAATTGAAGCAGCAAAATTTGTGAAAAACAAAATATATGACAGTCTCAAAACTTTTGGCTACAGCTTTTACATTACTTATAAAAGAACTAGCAAAATTTGCAAAAACATGTTTTTCCCCCCCATCATTAACTTGTATTGGTGCAGTACCGCATCAGTGTGATGCACAGTATTAACCTCTTAATGACCACCAAATGTCTTTACAGTGGTCATTAATGGGCTTCATTCTAGGCTGCTGCCTTTTTACAGTGGCCTAGAATAAGCTGGTGAGACCTGGGATCCTAACTCTAATAGCCTGAATCAACAGAAGCACTGATCCAGGCTGTTTAATCCCCTAGGTGACTCAGTCAATAGCAGAGGGTGCAGACTTCCTCTGTCTCCTATCGGTATCCCACAAATAAGAATGCGGGGTGCCTATGTCCTGGAACTAATGAAGACCCCAAGCCTGCTTGCAGCATTTCCTCTCTGGTGCATCCTGATGGTGACGGTCAGTATAGCACTGACAGTATAACACTTACACTGGTAATTGCTATCATATATATATTGTTATTTTTATAATATTCATTAATTTAAGATAAAGATAAATAAAAAAAAATTAGACATTGTTTTATTATAACAAGATGAGATGGATATGTGGAAATTCTTGTTGGTGCAACAGTATATAGTTGCATACATTATTGGTGGTCTGAACTATGAATATGTATAAGATGTTGTACATATCATGTAGGGACTCAGATGTCTTGGGCCAGAGGTTGGAAGAGTCCTGTGGCCTGCACCAAGGATGGAAACTTTTGAACGTGATTCAGGTATTTTATTTATTTTTCCTCTACTTGGCCACTTAGGGAGCATACTACTTTGGGCACTATAGGGATCATGACTAAGGGAAGACCAGGCAACACACTTGTTGCTGTGGCCTGGGTCTCACATCCTAAATGTCCTGCTTCACATCTTAATTAGAGACATTTGGAGGACTGAATGTGACAGCTATTGATGGCCACCACATAAGTGTAGTTTCTGGGGAGGTATTTTATGTTGCACTGTGTTAGGGTACTTTCACATCTGCGGCAGGGGACCCTAGCAGGTTGTTCCGTGCTGCTGCTGTTGTACTTTTGGTCCGGCCGCCTCACGGACGTTTGCCGTGCTGCGGCCGGATCAGCGGCCCGCCCCATTACAGTGAATGGGGCCAGAGGGTAGTTCCAGCCCCACACGTGCACCAGCGGCAGCACGGATCCGAAGGGCTGTTCACCCACCGGAACAGCCTGCCGGAGTCCCCTGCCGCTAGTGTGAAACTAGCCTTATATGTCTCTGCTGGGATGGTATATTGGGCTGCACGCTGGTATTGCTTACCCCGCCTACTTGTGTTGCCCTGCCTTCAATCACTTTGAATCCACCTAAAACATATGGGCCACTTTTCCTTTCTTTTTTTTAGGGACAATTGTCCCCATAGTCTGGTCTTTAGACAGGACTTTACATAAAGGCACCTTCTGAACACCTGGAGTGCTGTAGGTTGCTGATCCCTGTCCTAGAAGCTCATTTGCATATATTAAAACTTCCGACACAGGTGTCTTTAGCTGCACATGCAGCAGGTCAGCCAGTTTCATAGGTACAAACCTGCTGACAAATGCCCTTTAGTTTCTGTCTGGGATTATTGCAAATGTCATCCTATTGGTGTGATTCATTATGTAATTTTATTTTGAAGAAAAGTATTTTCATTCATTTTTTTGTCATTGTAACTTATACTAGGCCAATGTCAAGTAATATATTTAGATAATTAGTCTTTCTTTTATATTCCAAAGATTGAGGAAACAGAGCTATAAAACTGAATGTTCTCTGCTGTTGTAATAGGACCACCTTAGGACCAGCAAACTATCTCCACTAAATGACTGAATATTATGTCCTAAATGATAAGCAGCTTTTTACATTGAATGATGTTAGAATGATAGGAATTTTCACTGAGTTATTGAATTTTGCCTTCTGGAATTGTGTAGAGGAAAAAATAATCTTGATACACAGAGATAAGATATAAAAAGAAAATGTCATCTTTATTCTAAATTTGACTTGATACATATTGTAGTTTTCCATGTTCAATAAATTGTTCTAAAAATCATGTCACAGTCTTAGAAAAATAACCACCTTATCTTTGAGACAGAAAATAACACAAAGCTCCAAAAAAAGCAATTCTTTTTCTAAATCCTACTTTCAATGTATGTTTTGGCAAAAGCCCAGAGCTAGATTAAAGCTTGTGTAAGCATTTCATTTTTCTATCAGAGTAATATTTTCAGAACATTGACACATTTATATTTAAGTGGGATCAGCTGTGCTCTAAAAATGTCTTCAAGAATTGCTGGCACAACCTCACATATAACGCAGGTATATTTCTACCTAGTTGCTCTGTAATCCTGGATTATTTCAGATATTTTTAATTAAGATTATTGTATAAATGAGGTGAATGGCAGTTAAAATACATTCTTAAAGGAAATCTGTCAACGGAAAAATGAAATAATGTTTCCATAATGTTTTCATTTTAAACATATCTTTGTTTTTAAATCTTAATTTTCCATTAAATAAAAATAAAAGTGAAATAATGCACATTTGGCCCTGAAACCTAACAATATTAAGCACTTTTTTATGAAGAGGACACTTTTGTGGTTTACCTTGGGGGCATAATCTCATCATCAAAGAGGGTTAAAATAAATGGTGGCAATGAAAATCAGATAACACAAGATAAGATACGTATGTCCACTATCTCCTGCTCCCTCCTTCTCTTCACAATGACTACTCCGCATGCCACAGAGCATGCCCACAACAGTTTGCCATACAAGTATTTTTTTAATCTTAGCGGAAATGTCACCAAATCTGCCAGTTAAAACCAGATAGCAGCACATTTTCTTTTTTTTCTAATCTGTTTTTATTTTCTGATTGAAGATTTTGTTATATTCTGTTTCCTGAACATGATTATGGGGGTGGCCATCTTGCCTGAGCTATACTTAACAGCTTTTAAAAAGCATTAAGAAACTTGCTTTTCAGCAGCCACATGGGCCATATACAGTATACAATGGTCAGGACGGGGTCGTGTTGACTTCTGTGGGAGAGTCTTCTAGGCATGCTCTGTGCCTTGTGCAGAGGTCATTGTACAAGGAAATAATAGATAAGCTTTGGCAATCACCTGTTGTGAATGGAGAATCTTGTTTTATCTATACTTAGAGGTGATATCATTATAGGCAGGATTAGAATGACAGATAAGCAGGTAACTGCATTAAAGTGATCTGTACAGATGAGGTAGCACCAATTATTAGGCTTAATGGCCAGTGTGAAAACTACAGGTTTTTATGGTTTTTGTTTAAATATCGAAATTGACATGGTAAATTAAAAATAACAGAATAAAAATGTATTTAAAAATATGTTAAACATAAAAATGTGATTTAAACAATAGGTCATTTTCTGATGACACTTTTTTATATCCATGTGTCTTCTGTAAAGCAAATTTGTGTTGATCACATCAGCTGGGGTAAACGACAGTCCCCATAATCAAGTAAGTAAAATAAGAACAAATTGGAAAAAATGTCTCTAAGAATAAGTAAAGGAGATAGTTGTATTAATAATGATAAATGTAATAAAAGACAAATGAAAAAAAGGAATTGATGAAAAAGATCAAATCTGCACCTGCTCCATAGTATAGAGTTGAACCACATTTTGCTCTTTTTGCACTATATTTAATTATCATGTCTTAGTTAGAGATGAGCGAATCATTAACAAAAATTATTTGCCGAATATTCTCCAAACTTTTCCTAAGATTCGTATATTCGACGAATATATTTGTTGTATTTGCGTACAAAATATACGTTATTATGTGCTATTAGCGAACATTTGGGCACTAATAACGAACGTTCATTTAAAAATGTATGCAACTTCTTAGAAGACATACGCATGAGTGTACAAATCGCTTATGAATCCTCAGCGCACTATTGTCTACGCGATTACGTAATACGCAGGCACGTACGAGGAGAGGCCCCGGCGTGCACTTCTCAGAGGCAGAGCGAATATTTGAAAATGGCATCCAGACGATCCTCATCATTTAGCTCTGCTGCACAGCTGAAATACATAGTCCGGCTGATGGACCGCCAGGATTACGATTTACGATGGCAGACACCGCCAACCGAACAATCATAAAAAGGAGGTGATCCAGCAGTTGATCCGAGGCTTGTGCCATCATTTCGACACCTTGCGGATCCTGGGCCAGATCCAGCGTAAATGGTCAGATCTGAAATCGCCGTCAGAGGCAGTATGTATATTTGAGGTAGAACAAGTAAGGTGCTGTCTATCCGGCTAAGTGCATAGTACAACCATCCACCATACAATAAAGTGAATATGAGGACACATTGCGTTACCTGTAAAGAAATACACACAATGGGCAACATACTTGAAAACGTTGCTGAAAGGTAAAAACATTAGTGCAAACAATCCAGTGCAAACAATATAGTGCAAATACATTATAGGTATAATGTAAACATTTTAAGTATCACCTACCTAGTATGCTCACGGACACATTCAAGTCTCTTTTCTTCTGACGCTTGTCATACAACTGGAGCAGAGTCCCAAACTCAGTTGCAATTTGTAATCCACATAGGTAAAATTGTAACTTAAATGGGTAAAAAAAATAGCAGCAAAGGTTCCTTAAAAACTCTCTTTCAAGGGGCTCCCCAATAACCTGAAAAGGGGGAAAAAAAGGGATGAGGTGCACGTATGCGCAACTTGGTTACAACTTTTTTTTTTGATGGGGGAGTCCTGACAATCCATGTCCATCTGGGTGAGGACAAACGCAGGGCAACAAAAATAAAAACAAACGCTAACTAGTGCTCACCCTTCAGGAGAATCGATTTGCTCATCTCTAGTCTTAGTATATCTAGTCAGAATTTGTCAGTGCCGAGAAAAGTCGGTTTTACCAATAGTTTATCCAACATCACTGCCTGTGATTTATTTTTGTGCAAATTACTTGTAAATGTGAGTGTCAGTATATAGTTTAATATTCAACGAATGGTAACACATACCCTTTAATATCAGATAAGATCAGAAAAAAGTTTGTCTTTTTTTTTCATTTTTTTCCTCTTTAAAGGGTATTCCGGTAAAATAAGTTAATTTTTGAAAAACTGCATTAAGGCTGCAAGTTGTGACCCAACCAGAACCCATACCTATACATATAATCGGAGCTTCATTTTACCTTACAATCCATTTGTCTAGCTCCTGTGTGAGCCTGCAACACACTGACAGTATCATCGCGCCTGATCATCCCTCACAAAACTACAATCCCCACAATGCCTAGCTTTCCTGCTGTCAGTGTTGATGTTTATTGATTGGCTGCCTGAAATCATAGCTCAGTCATGCCCCCTCTACTCAGTAATCGCCAGCACACTAACACACCCTTTGTTTCACAAGACATTTAGCTAGAGAATTGATAGCAACACACTGAGCATGCTCGACCTAGCAAAGGCTCAGAACTACAGGTCGATGCCATGATAATTTATGAGGAAACACAGTGGGTAGCAGAGGAAGAAAACTACTTTTATAACTACTGAACGGTAAATATGTGAAATTGACATTACATTAGGAAATTATTGATAATGAATTAGTCTAAAACATAAGTTATATTTATAGTAACCGGAATACCCCTTTAAATAAGAAAGTGTAATATCAAAAAGAGATACAACTGTATGCCAATTGTATACTGTTTTATGGATCTTGAGTTCATTAGAGAATGAACATCAACCATGTAAAAGTGTTATCTTTTTAAAGCAAATATTTTTCTTAACGTTTTTTTTTAAAGATTTTTCCTGCCTTTGATAATATGTTACAGTAGAATATATGTGATTCCTACATGAACTGAAAATATTTCTGTGAGAATGCGTAAAATGCACTTATTTTAAGAGAAATGAACCATGCATGCTTGCAGAGAAATGGGATTATGAAATTCTCTTTCCTGACATCTGTGCAGTTTCAACTGTCAAACACCCACTAATCACATTTTAAGACATGTTTGATTGACACTCCATACTTTTTATTTAGAAATCGCTTATGCAAGTGAT
Source organism: Rhinella marina (assembly GCA_900303285.1). Classification (NCBI taxonomy): domain Eukaryota; kingdom Metazoa; phylum Chordata; class Amphibia; order Anura; family Bufonidae; genus Rhinella; species Rhinella marina. The sequence goes on from ONZH01014613.1 coordinate 23,118, forward strand.
TATACTGAGGGGTTAGCCTGGATTATTAAAAAGGGTTTGTTTTCTTTTCCAGGAACAGTGGCACTCTTGTCCATGGATTTTGTCTGGTATTATAGCTTATGTACATTAAATTGAATCAGACTGAGCTGCAAAACCTCCAGGCAAGAATGGTCTATCTTTAATATCTTTAATAATATCATACAGCTAACCACCAGTAACACATTATATATATAGGGATAGGTTTCTGAACAGTGATAGTCCGACCCCTGAGATTCCCACCAATCACAAGAATTGGAGACTCATGTTTCCCTATATGAATGGAGTGGCAATTGCGCATGTGCGTTGGTGCTCCATTCATCCCTATTAGACTGTCAGAGATACAGTAGTTGAGTACAATTCTCAGCTCTCTTTGGCAGTAGGTGGACATACATACCCACCAGTCTATTCAAATTGATTACTACCATTTTTGTGATCCGTGACAGTCCCTGTGGTTGACCCTCCCTCCCTCCCAGACATCACTTATCCCCTATTCTAATGGTAGGGTATAAGTATTGTTTGTGGGAAAACTCCTCTAACTGAAGTGTTGTGACAAACACTAGAGATGAGCAAATTTAATTCATTTTGGGTCCGATTCAGTCAAATTACTTGTCATAGTTAATTCAGTCCAAATCAATTTGGTATGAATCAAAAGTGACCTAATTGCTATGAAAAGTCATGCATGACACTCTTAGGTCTCCTGTATCCAAGCCATTTTGTCTTTAACACCCAAATCTATTTAATGATTGTCACAAGTGTCCCCATTGTATGACATAATCTTTACCCAAGGCTGAAAGCATTTGCATTTTCAAACATAGCAGAGGAGATTTATCCTAGGATTTGTGACTTTTTAGGCACCATTGCAAACCCATAATTAGGCGCAAGTAGCATTTCTACACTGTCCTTAACACTTTCTAAAAAGGATGCATGGTTTGGGTATGGCCATTGGCTCTGTCATATTTATCATCATTAACGGCAGTTTTCTGGTGGAGTAGATCTAGCCATACAAACTGCCAGTGAATGTGCTTAATTTATGATGAGGAATGCACAGGGGGATATCAAGATCCACATACAAGGTCAATCTTGAAAACTGTCTAAGCTATCTGGACATTCTACACCAGAACTATCAGTTTTATAAAGATCTGGCTGCTTTTCACCAACTCTAATTGGAAAGTTTATATTGTATCTTCTATAATAAGCAAAAAGCTATCTAAACTTCACCAAGCTATCATTTGCCATATCTTGTTTCTAAAAAATTATGGGGGTCATTTATTAAGACCGGCACTTTAGATGCTGGTCTTAAAAAAGCCCTGCACTGGTGGTGGAGCACTGGAGTTATGAAGAGGCGCAGGACAGCAGTTCTAAATGTAAGCCAGTTTCCTATCTGTCTTACATTTAGACCAGGGATGCCCAACCTGCTGCTCTCCAGCTGTTGCAAAACTACAACTCCTAGCATAACCGGGAAGCCTATTATGGCATGCTGGGAGTTGTAGTTTTGCAACATCTGGAGGGCTGTAGGTTGAGCATCCCTGATTTAGACAATTTTCTATGCCTAAAATAGGCGAAGAAAATGATGATTGAGATGGGCCTTCCGGTCCATCCCTTTCCCTGCCCACGCCACTCCCACTTTTTTAGACCTGTCATGAGCACAGAAAAGTTGCAGTTTGCTGCGCAACTAAACTTAACTAGCCTGAAATGCACTTAATATACAGTAGCAGTATTTGAGAATAATAAATGACTATATATATATATATATATATATATATTGTAAGGGATCGTCCCAAAGGGGTTGGTGTTTTGAACACAGTTCACATAACAGACTTTTTTAACTGAAGAAGTGGATGTTTATTTCCGGCATAAACAGTTCATTCCACACTGTAACAGGTACTTTCAAAGCAAATAAACGAAATAATGTAGTCCATAAGATTTCCTTTACCTCAGAAGGTTTCAGACATGTGTCCTAAGGCCAGCAGCCTTCGGCTCCAAGCTGTGCCCAACAACACATGTGTCTGTGAACCTTGCAGGTTTTATGGACCTGCTAATAATCCAGGCCCCAGCACCTGTGGTGCCTGACTCCAACTCAAAACCTGGAGTGCACGACGTGGGATGAACAGCCCCGCTACCAGACCTGCCATTCATCCCCAAAAAAACAGGCCCAAACAAATTAAACAAAGAAGTCTCCAGCAACTATGCTTGCTGGGAACTACAGTGCTTCCCTGGTTTCCTCATGTCTCCTTGGAGACATGAACTTCCTTCAGTCGCAGGTTTTACTTGAGTTTACCACCTCATGTAACATACTAGCCTAGGTGAGATATACATCCCGTTACGCAATTCACCAGTGACATGTCTACTAATATATATATATATATATATTCGAGCTGATTAGAAAGGCAACAGTGACTCAAATTGCCACCCGTTACAACAAGGTAGGCAGAAGAGCATCTCTGAACGCACAGTACGTCGAACTTTGAGGCAGATGGGCTACAGCAGCAGAAGACCACACCGGGTGCCACTCTTTCAGCTAAGAACAGGAAACTGAGGCTACAATTTGCACAAGCTCATCGAAATTGGACAGTAGAAGATTGGAAAAACGTTGCCTGGTCTGATGAGTCTCGATTCTGCTGCGACATTCGGATGGTAGGGTCAGAATTTTGGCGTCAACAACATGAAAGCATGGATCCATCCTGCCTTGTATCAACGGTTCAAAGCTGGTGGTGGTGGTGTCATGGTGTGGGGAATATTTTCTTGGCACTCTTTTGGGCCCCTGGTACCAATTGAGCATCGTTGCAACGCCACAGCCTACCTGAGTATTGTTGCTGACCATGTCCATCCCTTTATGACCACAATGTACCCAACATCTGATGGCTACTTTCAGCAGGATAATGCGCCATATATATATATATATATATATATTATATCTCCAATATAATTCCTTACACTGACTGATACTATCTATTCTAATCACTATATTGTGTTGTATATATCATTAAAACAAATATAATCAATATCTCTGTGCCCCCAGCCATCTCTCGTCAGCAAACGAGTAAGTGCATATTTACATTCATTAGTTCAGCTGTCATGAAGACAAAGTGGTGTTTGTAGTTGTTACCTATAATCCTGGAGCTAAGAGTTAGACACTTGGAGAGTAGAAAGTCTTTGCTCAGGGCTTAAGTTGCCTACAGCAGGTTTCTGCATGCAAACACCAGTCAGCATTCTTTCCTAATGCTTATAGGTCTTTGAAATGAGTGCAAAGGAATTGCTTCAGAAGCTGTAGAAAGCTGTCAGATCCCCAATGAGATTAAATGAACACACTTGCCAGAGCAGAAAGTAAAAAGGGATTTTTGCTTGTTCAGGGGCACACATACTTTAGCTTGAAGCTGTCAGATTCTGAGAACGGAAAAACGTATAACACTAACAGCATGAAATAGAAAAGGATGCCTTAACTTACCATGAAGACAGAAACCCATATCATTCTCAATTAAATCTGTAGAGGAATAGGGACAAATAACACTTGGTTCAGGCTTATAATTAGAGATGAGCAAATTTTTCAAAAATTCGATTCGGTTGGTTGGCCGAATTTTCCGAAAAGATTCAGTTCGATCCTAATAAATTTGTGGCGAATCACGTTAAAAAACGGCTACTTCCGGGCTGCAGAGAGCCTGTATAGTGGTGTAGAACACTGTGCCTTGCAGTAACACCCATAGGGAGTCTGCTGTGGTAGTGAAACAATACTGTGAGCCAGTATGACACGCAGATAAAAGGCGTCGCTCTTAGAATCGCTGCACACTTTACTTAATTTAGCAGTTATGGGACCAAAACTCACCAAATAACTCAAGTCTGAACTCAGCCTTACAGGTCAATGTTAGCGCCAGCTATAAAGAACCGTGCAGAGGCCCAAGATCCTACTAGAGCGCCAAAGAGCGCACTCCTTTTGCACCAATTCACTGATTCCACATAGATTTCTTACAGAACATGTTCTATTAATGCTTAAACTAGCAGAGCCCCCCCAGACAGTGTGAAGATGGCAGTGACAGCAGCATCAGGAGACCACAGAATGGCATGACAACAGTATATAGGAGGCAGTGGCAGCAGCTGTAGCATAAGGAGACCACAGAGTGGCACGACGACAGAGTAGGTTGACAAGATTGAAACGTCAATCAGTAGAATTTTCGCAGTCACAGACAGGCCCAATGGAAACACTGCAAATGACAGTAGTGCAGAATTATGAAGTTACACAGTGGCACATTGACAGAGTAGGTTGACAAGATTGAAACGTCAATCAGTAGAATTTTCGCAGTCACAGACAGGCCCAATGAAAACACTGCAAATGACAGTAGTGCAGAATTATGAAGTTACACAGTGGCACAACGACAGAGTAGGTTGTGTGAGGCAGTGACAAGTGCCATTTTTGAGGGGAGATATTTATCGCCCAGAATGCTGCAGGAAGCATTCTAATAGGAGCTTTTGTTTCTATCACTAGCGTGCCACCAATGTGTCTGGCCTTCGTGGAGTAAAGGCCAGCAGATTATGTGTCCACTGAGGTAGTCAGTGGACACCTTAAGACTTAGAATAGCTGGTTCCAGCTAGTCTGGGTCTGGCTTTTACTGGGAGCAGGCAATGTGCTGGGTGGGTTCCCCATGCTCCAGTCCGGGACTTGGGGCATGCTCATGTCCAGGATTCCTATTTAATCCTGCTGCTGGACTTGGGTGTGTCTCAGTCTGGGGAAGAAGGCAGTCAGTGTGAGGTAACACTGACTGTGTGTGCGGTGTTGAATTGTCCTGGCTGCGATCTGGAGTATTTGGCTGTATCGAGTTGGAAGCCTAATAAACAGGACTTTGCTGAACTTTGTGGTGTCCCTGCCACTTTACACTGGTTAAGTGAGTACGATTCCTTACAGTTAACAAGATTGAAAACGTCAATCTGTAGAATTTCGCAGTCACAGACAGGCCCAATGAAAACACTGCAAATGACAGTAGTGCAGAATTATGAAGTTACACAGTGGCACAATGACAGAGTAGGTTGACAAGATTGAAAACGTCACTCAGTAGAATTTGCCACTCACACACAGGCCCAATACAAAGACTGCAAATGACCAGCGTGCACAATTATGCAGTCACAGAGTGGCACGATGACAGAGTGGCCCGACAAGAATGAAAACATCAGTCAGTAGAATTTCGCAGTCACAGACTGGCCCAATGCAAAGACTGCAAATGACAGTCGTGCACAATTATGAAGTCACAGAGCGGCGCGACGACAGTATATAGGAGGCAGTGGCAGCAGCTGTTGCATCAGGAGACCACAGAGCAGCACAACGACAGTATAAAGGAGGCAGTGGCAGGAGCTGTAGCATTATGAGGCCACACAGTGGCACAACGACAGGGTGGGCAAGTGGCAGCAACCATAGTAGCAGAATTATGAGGTCAGGCCGGAGTGGCACGACGAGGTTATGAGGCCAGAGTGGCAATACGACAGAGATGGGAAGGGAAAATTTCTTATCACCACTAATGTCTGTGCCCAAGGAGTTGATGTAAACCAAGTGTCAACCATTGTCAAGTTTGACCTGCACAGTGTGCAAGTGGCAGCAGTGCTATTAGAATTTTGAGGCCACAGAGTGGCACAATGACAAACCGTGGAAGTGGCGGCAGCAGCAGTAAAATTTTAAGGCCACAGAGTGGTGCAACAACAGAATGTGGAAGTGGCAGCAGCAGTAGTAGAATTATGAGGCCAGAGTGGTTCGAAGACAGAGATGGGAAGGAAAACTCATGACTCATTACTCATGACCACTAATGTCTGTGCCCGAGGAATTGACGTAGAAGAAGTGTCAACCGTTGTCAAGTTTGACCTGCCTGTTACTGTACAAGGTCTGACAGAGTGGCACGATGACAGTGTAGAGGAGGCAGTGGCAGCAGAAGTAGGTCACAGACAGGCAGTCACAGACAGGCCCAATGCAAAGATTGCAAATGACAGTAGTGCAGAATTACGAGGTCACACAGTGACACAACGACAGAGTGGCCCGACAACAATGGAAACGTCAGTCAGTAGAATTTCGCAGTCACAGACAGGCCCAATGCAAAGACTGCAAATGACAGTAGCGCAGAATTACGAGGTCACACAGTGGCACAACGACAGAGTGGCTTGACAAGAATGAAAACTTCAGTCAGAATTTTGCAGTCACAGACAGGCCCAATGCAAAGACTGCAAATGACAGGCCCAATGCAAAGACTGCAAGTGCAGAATTACGAGGTCACACAATGGCACATAGACAGAGTGTGGAAGTGGCAGCAGAAAAATTTTGAAGCCACAGAGTGGCACAATGACAGTGTGGAAGTGGCAGCAGCATTAGTAAAATTTTGAGGCCACAGAGTGGCACAATGACAGAGTGTGGAAGTGGCAGCAGGAGTAGAATTTTGAGGCCAGGGTGGTACGACTACAGAGATGGGAAGGTAAAAGTTCTCATGACCACTAATGTCTGTGCCAGAGGAATTGACTTAGAACAAGTGTCAACCGTTAGCAACTTGACCTGCCTGAGACTGTAGAAGGTCTGACAGAGTGGCATAATGACAGTGTACAGGAGGTAGTGGCAGTACTTGTAGCATTATGAGGCCAGACAGTGGCGCAATGACAGAGTGTGGAAGTGGCAGCAACCAAAGTAGCAGAATTAGGAGGTCACAGAGTGGCCCAACAAGATTGAAAGTGTCAGTAAGTACAATTTCCGAGCCACAGGCCCACTAAGCAAATATTATGTCAGTAAGTACAATTTCCGTGTCACCAAAATCTCAAATGTCTGAAGGTTTAATTTCCGAGTCAGAGGTCCACTGAGCAAATATCAAATGTCTGTAAGTACAATTTCCGAGTCACAGGCCCAGTGAGCAAATATCACATGTCTGTAAGTACAATTTCCGAGTCACAGGCCCACTGAGCAAATATCAGATGTCTGTAAGTACAATTTCCGAGTCACAGGCCCAGTGAGCAAATATCACATGTCTGTAAGTACAATTTCTGAGTCACAGGCCCAGTGAGCAAATATCAAATGTCTGTAAGTACAATTTCTGAGTCACAGGCCCAGTGAGCAAATATCACATGTCTGTAAGTACAATTTCCGAGTCACAGGCCCACTGAGCAAATATCAGATGTCTGTAAGTACAATTTCTGAGTCACAGGCCCAGTGAGCAAATATCACATGTCAGTAAGTACAATTTCCGAGTCACAGGCCCACTGAGCAAATATCACATGTCTGTAAGTACAATTTCTGAGTCACAGGCCCAGTGAGCAAATAGTGTATCAAATGTCTGTAAGTACAATTTCTGAGTCACAGGCCCAGTGAGCAAATATCACATGTCAGTAAGTACAATTTCCGTGTCATCAAAATCTCAAATGTCTGTAAGTTTAATTTCCGAGTCACAGGCCCACTGAGCAAATATGAAATGTCAGTAAGTACAATTTCCGAGTCACAGGCCCAGTGAGCAAATATCACATGTCAGTAAGTAAAATTTCAAGGCAACAGATTAGTACGACAACAATATGGAGACAGTAGTAGTAGTAACAGCAACATCAACAGCAGCATGGGCAGACTACAAAATGGTACAATTACATTATGGAGGCAGTAGCAGCATCAGCAGACTATAGAGTGGCACGACGACAGTGTGGGGAGGTGGGTGGCAATAACACTACCCGCTGACGATGGTGAGTGTAAGAAGGAGCATCAGATGTGTGGCATCAGGCGGGTGGCAGCATCAAAGTATTTGGTGAGGCAGGTAGCCAGAAGAAACTGTCAAAAAAATAGCATGAATGATCTAATCTGACATTGTAGAAGGAAGTGTGGGCGGTGATATAAATATGTATATACTGTATATGCATGCATATGTATACATATAGATATGTAGGGCCTTCTAATAATATATATATATATATATTATACACACACACCACGTACGTGGTGTGTATGTATGTGTGCGAGTGTGTGTGTGTGTGATGTATATCATATATATATATATATATATATAGTATATATATATATATATATATATATATATATGTAGGCCCCTTTAAACATGGCCCCATATGCACATGTATGGGCCTTATATGGCCCCACAGTGTATATATATGTATGTATTGTAGTAGGTCGTTCACACTCAGCCCAGAATCAAGGTAGTGACACCAGGAAAAGTCCAGTTAAATACCTTTATTGCAGGTTTCTTCCAGCTCAAAATAACATCACCGGTACGTAGCCGGGTAAAGAGGACACACAGGTTCAGTATTCTCAGTCCATATAAATCATCCACAGGTCTCCAGTTCAGGCAGTGTTACCTCACACCAACCTGGCCAACTCTAAACTGAGACACACCTAACCCTTGCTGCAGGATTAAATGGGTTTCCTGGACATGGGCTCCATCAGAAACCCGGAGTGGAGCGAGGGGAATGAGCACCCACCCAGCACTTTGCTCATCCCTAGTGAAACCAGGCCCAAATGACTGTTTCCAGCCATGTTGATAAATAACAGCGTCTGCTATTACTTAGTAGACAGTTTACTCTGATTTTACGTCACCAAGAGTTGTTATCTTGGTGACCCATCCTCCAAACCTCCACATGACATAAAACACGCTACACATAATATGCCTCCTGCAGCAGTCTTGGAGAGATATACCTGCCCTCATAGATACAGCCTGTCACTGCCTTACATACCCCCCCCCCCTTTGTTCAAACCTGCGGGTTTGGACACAGGCACCAAAGCAGGATGCCCGCGATAGAGCATTTTTCATCCAAACCAGGGGAGAATGATCAGTCACAAGGCGGAAATGTCGCTAAGCACTCTTTCTCAACTGTACTGTAGTTCTTTTCCGCTGGGGTGAGCTTCCTGCTTAAATAAGTGACTGGGTTTTCTTCCCCGTTGACTTCCTGTGATAGTACGGCACCTAATCCAACCTCGGACGCATTTGTCTGATCAATGAACGTGTCCGTAAAATTAGGGTTGGATAGGACTGGCTGTACACACAAGACTGTTTTTAGAGACTGGAACGCTTTCTCTGCTTCGGGACCCCACTTAAACTTGCCAAAATTTTTTTTCTTTAACAGATCAGTCAAAGGTGCCGCCATCTCGGCAAAGTTGGGTATAAATCTCCTGTAATACCCCACAATGCCGCTGAAACGCTTTTACCTGTTTTGTGGATGAAGGCCGGGGCCAATTTTGGATGGCCTCAACCTTGTTTATTTGGGGTTTGATAACCCCATGGCCAATCACATACCCCAAATACCGAGCCTCTTCTAGGCCTAATGCACATTTTTTTTGGGTTGGCCGTCAAGCCTCAATCCCTAAGGGAATTCACTACTGCCTGGACGTGGGATAAGTGGGATTGCCAATCAGGACTATGGATGATAATGTCATCCAAGTAGGCTGAGGCGTACTTACGATGATGTCTCAGCACTATGTCCATTAACCTTTGGAATGTGGCTGGGGCAACACGTTGCCAAAGGGCAACACGACATAGTGGAACAGACCTTCAGGCGTGACAAAGGCGGTTTTCTCCTTAGCGGTTTCTGTTAGGGGTACCTGCCAGTACCCTTTGATATGATCGAGTGTTGTGAAATACTGGCTTTTCGATAAGCTCATCTACTCGGGGCATTGGATAAAGGTCAAATTTTGACACATCATTTAATTTCCGGAAATCGTTACAAAAGAGCAACGACCCATCTGGTTTGGGAATCAGCCCTATTGGGCTGGCCCACTCACTTTTAGACTCTTCAATGACACCTAAGTTAAGCATTTTTTTTTACTTCAGCAGCAATGGCTTTTCTCCGGGCTTCAGGCACACAATATGGTTTCAACCGCACTTTTACCTGCGGCTCGGTGACAATGTCATGCTGTATTATGGTTATCCGACCTGGCTTTTCCGAAAAGACATCAGCATTTTGTTGAACTAGGTTCCGTACTTCCCTTATTTGCTGTTTAGGCAGCATCTCGGCTATTTTTACATCAACCTCCGCCTTAACTAACCTCGGGGTCTCCCCACTGGTCACTGACAATGTTTCCGTCGCCCATAGGGACTCACGTTCCTTCCAAGCTTTTAATAAATTCATATGGTATAGCTGTACTGGTTTTCTACGCCCGGGCTGGTAAACCTTGTAAGTGACCTCCCCTACTTTTTCCCGTATTTCATACGGCTCTTGCCACTTGGCCAAAAATTTACTTTCAGCAGTAGGAACGAGCACCAGTACTCTATCTCCAGGGAGGAAGGACCTAACTGTGGCCTTTTTATTGTATGCTCGACTTTGAGCCGCTTGAGCTTCTAACAGATGCTCTTTAACAATGGGCATCACAGCCTCAATCCGGTCCTGCATTGCCATGACATGTTCTAGCACACTCTTATGGGGTGTGGGTTCCTGTTCCCAGGTCTCTTTAGCAATGTCTAAAAGGCCTCTGGGGTGTCTTCCATATAAGAGTTCGAATGGAGAGAACCCTGTGGAGGCCTGTGGTACCTCCCGGATGGCGAACAACAGATATGGAAGCAACATGTCCCAATCCTTTCCATCTTTAGACACCACCTTTTTTAACATGGATTTCAAGGTTTTATTGAACCTTTCGACAAGACCATCTGTTTGTGGGTGGTATACGGAAGTGCGTAGCTGCTTAATGTGAAGCAGTTTATACAACTCCCTTGTCACTTTAGACATAAATGGGGTGCCTTAATCTGTAAGAATCTCTTTTGGCAATCCAATACGGCAAAACATCGTAAACAACTCTTTGTAAATTAGTTTTGCCGACGTATGCCGCAGCGGTATTGACTCCGGGTATCGAGTAAGATGTGCTGGTGGCTTCGGGCCGACTT